>BHFT01049491.1:0-28632 GCA_004320025.1 Laticauda laticaudata | reverse complement strand
GGAGAGGGAGGGAAAAAAGCCCGAGGGAGAGGGAGGAGAGAAAGAGAGAGGAGAGTTTTCCTCCTCGGCTCCCAGCGGGAAAGCCCGGCAGGAGGAGGCTGAATAAAAAAATGGGACGCCTTTCCCTTTAAGAGGACGAGTTCCCACGATTTGACGTCAGGGTGTTTCTTTCCGCACCGCAGCCGGGCTCCGGTCACCCGTCGGGGAAGGTGGCGGTGGCGGGGGGGACAAGAGCCAGGAGAGGGCAAGAAGCATCCCCGGCCGCTCGCCCAGCCGCTCCCAGGGCGCCTCCACCTCCCGCGGCCACCATGTCNCCCAGGGCGCCTCCACCTCCCGCGGCCACCATGTCCGTCGCGGGCTTGAAGAAGCAGTTCCACAAGGCGACTCAGGTAGAGGCGGGGCGTCGGGAAAGCCGGGGCTGCTTCTCGAAGGAGATTCCGGGCTGGGGCTGAGGTGGGCAGCGGGAGGCGGACAGACAGAGAGACGCGTGTCGGCTCTGACCAGCTTTCCCGGCACTGGGATCAAGAGAAGCGGGCGGCCTCTAGGGGGCGCTTCGCTTAGCCTTCCGCACCCGGGCCCTGTCGGATTGGTGGTGGGAAGGGAAGCGGGCTGCGATGGCCTCATTCCCCCCCCCCGTTCTCCTCCAACTCCCGAGGGGGAGACACCGCCAGATAAAGCGGAGGCCTCGCGAAAGGAGGTGGGGGGGGGGCGCAAAGGGACGGCGCGGGGTTGTGCAGCCTCTTTGGCGCGCTCTTGCAGAGGCGCCCGTGAAGGGTGCCGCTTTCTCCACCCCCCCCCCACAAAAACCCATCGTTTTTTGCAACAAGGGAGCAAGAAAAGGAGAACCGAGAGCAGAGAGAAGCAGAGAAGAGGAAAAACGCCTTGGATGTCAGCATTTGGGTCGCCCAAAGGTGCAGCGAGAGAAGAGAGGGAGAGAGACCGGCGCCCGTAGAGACTCCCTGGAGGAGAGGCGCTTTTTTTTTCGTTTCCCCGTCCCTGCGGAGGCGAAGAGACAGCGCACCCGCGGCGCCCTCTTGCCGGCCGTTCGACGCCCGCTTGTAGTGGTTTATTTTTTTTTACCCGAATGGCGCCTTCTTCCAAAGGGGAGTTCGGGTCTTTCGAACGCGCGGAGTTCGGGTCTCTGGCCGAACGCGGAATGGGGCCCATCTTTTCAGTTCTTCCCATCTTCCCCCCCCCACACTTAGACACGCACACCGACCCTTCCCTGAGGGGGCAGTTTAGCCCCTGCAAAGCGCGGGAGATACCTGTTCGTGCCGCCCCCCGCTCGGTTTCGAGCCTTTCGCGGAGGGAAGGGGTGGTGGGGATGTGAGGAAAAAAGGGAGCGGAGTCCGGCGCGCGAGCTGAGGTGACAACGTGCCGGGCTCCGATTAACGGTCCTGCTGCTTTCTGGTTGGCTCGGCGGGCCTGGCGCTTATGTAAAACCTCTTTATCCTGCAGAGGTATCTCCTCTAGGCCTGGATCTTGGCCTCCTCGGATCGAGGAAGAGCTGAGTTAAAATAACAGTCATAATAAGGCCAGGGGTGTTTGTGGATCTTTGAATTCAAATACTACTTAAAAAATGGAGGCAAGGAGGGTTATTTAAGTTAGGAGCCTCAGACAAGCTTGAGGCTCAGTTTTGATAAGGAGAACAGTTCCCAACTAAGAGAAAGATTATTATTAGTCTGCCAAACAGGGAAGGGACAGGGAAATCCTACTCTTCTCAGTTTGGGAGAAGAAAAAGGTGCTTAAAAATTGACCTTGTCCCATTCATCTGCATCTGCCATTGGAGGTGATTTAAAAATAGATGAAATAATGCGCACAGTGAGACCTCTGTTTGCCATTTTGGAGAGAAAATCTAGGGATTATATGATATTTAGTGACAGTGATATTTAGGTTACACAGATATGAATTCTGCTCATTCCACTGGATTGGCTCACTGATTAATTTGCAGAATGGAGAGCTTTCTTTCTTTTTGATGTTGGCATTTCAAAAAACATGATTTGGTGATCTTTACTTAGATGTAAGCCAAAGGATAGGAAAACAAAATAAATTCCATAATTATGCAAACCCTGACCTAAATTCTATGCACCATAAAGACCACATCTTTCGTGAACCATTAAAAGAGAGCATAAATCCTCTTCTTCTATCTTCAATCTTCTAACATTGGATGGGTGAGTGACTCTGTACTTTGTAAAACTTCATGCCCCTGAACCCTTTTGCCCAGTCAGCAGGAGAAATAGACCTGTGTTGACTTAATGGAACTGTCCCTCACGCATTTTCAATTTCTAAAAGTTTGTCCTTTGCTATTTTTTATCAAGTTGAAAATCACACGTGACTCATTTCATACATCAAAGAGAGTCTATGGCTATGACCTGATATGACTTGGCTCTGGGGTGACATGGCATTTGTGATGTTAAAAGTTGAAATGGGTTTGTTAAGCCTCAGCGAGGCCTTGATTTGTTCCTTTAAACTATTGCAGTTTTTCAAAAGGGGCAAAATTAGCTGGCATTCTGCGTTCTGAAGGTAATGAAAGGGAATGAAATGGTCTACATCAGAGGTCGTATTCAACAGGTTCTGACCAGTTCTGGAGAACTGGTAGCGGAAATTTTGAGTAGTTTGGAGGACTGGCCAATCCCACCTTTGACTGGCCCCGCCCCCATCTATTCTCTGTCTCCCGAGTCCCAGCTGATTGTCTAGGACCTGGGTCTTTTGTTGCCCTGCACAGAAGAACGGAGCTGGAAAGCAGGTTTGTGGGGTGGGGAGGGAATGGAATTTTTGCAGTAACCTCCTGCAGTAACCTATGGTATCCTTCCCCTGCCACATCAACCAAGCCATGCCACGCCCACAGAACTGGTAGTAAAAAGTTTTGAATCCCACCATTGGTCTACATTGTAACATTTTGCTCTATCATTTTTATCTAGTCGGTCTTCAGTGAGAGCTGCTAATCAGGTTAAATCTGTCAAGAGGGAAGCGATGTTTTGACATTTAGCTACTAGTTAGAAAAGCTTGTGTAAATTTTGTATTTTAAAAAGTGGGAAAAATTCTCTCTTAATTAAGCGAATGAATGCCATTAGCATTTATTAGATCCTGAATTAAGCAGCTCATTCAGTGAGTCTCTGGTGCCATTAGTTCATTTGGATATGTATGGAAATATAATTCCATCAGTAACAAAAATCCTGTGAGTTTTTTATGTTTGGCTTATGTGTAGAGAGGAAACACCTTACTACACCTACTTACTATGTCTCGTTCACTTCCCTTATGTGCCATTACATATCTGCAACATTCATGCTTAAATACGGTGAATAAAAAGAAATTCTAAATAGTCTTGCTAGAATAATCTATAATCTTATAGCTCTTAATAGGTAAGCATAAATAGTTATTCTGAAGAAAAATTAACATAGAGTTTATCATTATTTTAAACAGTACTATATTTTTTTTAAATGGAGTAAACTGCAAAGCTAACTAAAAATCTCAGAAACTAACTAAAATACATTTTTTAAATGTAAGTGCATTTTTGTTGTGATTTACATTGGAATTGGTCCAGTTTCCTTGATGTGCTTCTGGTTAGATTTGAGGTGTTTGGTGATTCCTTGTCTTTTGTTCACCTCTTCAGTTAATTATGACCCTGAATAATCTGACAAGTTTATTTTACAATAGCATAATCTGACAAGTTTAAGGTCCGATATATTTCTTGTACCTTCCATCAGCTGCATAAGATAAAAGCTGCCCATTCTTCAAGAATTTTGGTATTAAAAATACCTTGCGTTGATATTTTCGATGAATCTTAAACGTTGCCATAAGTGCCACATTTTTAAATGAATGATGTAGCAAAAGGGAGTTGGGGGCCCAATGAGAAATTCATAATGATTGGCAGATAAATAATTGGGTAAAACTTTCTGAATTCCTGCTTGAACAGAGGGCTGGATTAGAAGACCTCCAAGGTTCCTCCCAACTCTGTTATTCGGTTAACAGGAGTTACATGATCCCAGGTTTAAGTAATCAGTTTCTAATTCTCCTTGTTTTCAGCTTCAGCAGTACTTACTCAGTTGCCCTCCAAATCAAGAGGTTCAGAACACCAAGAGAACATGAGTAATTCAGGACACAGACAGGACATAATCAGAAAATAGCTCCATTGCAGTTCACTGCAGAGGTGGTATAAGTCCTTTGCATGACATAAACACTGTTAGTTAAGCCCATGTCCCACTGCACCAACGAATGCAAAGAGGATGTAAAACGGACAAAAAAGCTTGCCATCCGTTGGAAAACGCGATGCATCCGTTGGTGTCTCACTGCGTACGATGATTCATAACGCTCTTATTACCGTCAAAAACATCGCATCAGCTGCTATTTCACCCGCCCTCAAAAAGTTTTGAGCTGCACAAAAACTTTTGAGCGGAATTGAAACTTTCCGCCGCGTACGATCTACATCCACGAACAGTACGAGGCAACCAAACGTTCTCTGCCGTTTGTCATCTGCTTACATGTCCCCTGTATCCTCTCGGCTTCTTCTGGACATTCCCCTCAACTCACTCCGCTGCCAGCTGGAAAGCGGAAAGAGGGAGGGAAAGCCGAAAGGTACAGCAAGAACGTCCACACAGTGTTAGTAAGCACAGAAATAGAAAGGATGTGAAGCGATGCATCTCGTATATAAAGGATATTTAAAAACGGACAAAAACATTTATATGGGACGTATCTCGGAGTATTTAGGATGTCTGGAAATGTCTAGAGTATGTGGAAGCGACCAACCTAGCGGATAGAACCAACATGTTCCTAATAAAAAAGGTGTCAAGAGAAGTGGTGCAGGGCCTCATTGAAGCAATACGTGGAGAGTCTCCAGTGCCCCACCACTGTGAAGAAGCTTGGAGGAAAACTTGCAGAACAGTGGTATCAGAGTGGAACTTCCCCCACACCCTATTGGAGCCATAGAATGGGAAGCATTGCCTGGCAAAGCTCCAGCCAACTCAGGGTCCTCTTGATCACAACTACAAGAGCTTCTTCAGCTATCATCCTCTTGCCATGGTTGATGACTGACTACAAGTTCATGCTACATCGAAGCTTCAGGCAATGGGTCTGTGCCAGTGACCTAAAGCGATGGCTGGATGCAATCTCATCATGGGTTTCCCAGATCCAGACCCCCTACCCAATGAACACCAAAGATGTACCCACTTCATCGTGGGTGATGGACGCCTTCTCCCTCAGAACCTACCTCATGAGAAACCTTACCTTCTGAAGCCCTACACTTCAAGATACCTCAAACCCGTGAAAGAGAGGATCTTCAACTAACAGGCTGTCCAGGCCAAGCACGGGTGGTGTGAGAACGCCTTTGGCATCCTGCCAACACAGGTTCCAGGTGAGCTTCTCACCACCATACAGCGATCGACCCAGGGACTGTGAGGAGGCATTGTGGAAGCTTGATGGATCCCTGCACCAATCTTCATCTGCACCCGCTTACCCAGTGTTGCAGAACAGGCTTGTGACGTCGAACAAGCTTATGAATGCGGACATTGGAGCCTGGTGAATGAGAGGCAAAGCGAAACACTGAGAGACACTGTGGATGTACCAGCCCCAAGAGAGCTTTCACGTGATCAATTAAGGGAAAAGAAGCAAGCCGCAACCTCCTGAAACACTGTGCAACTCCCCAGCTGCGAGCAAAACTGGGCAGTGCAAGACAGGATTGGTAGATGCTTAATGGATGCTTCCTTCAGCCTGTCTCATCACACTGATGAAGTAATGTGCCATGTATGGTTTGTTGAGATGGCCTTACAATGAATAGTGGCATTAATAAAGAGTTTTGTTTATTTTTGAAAAATGTGCTGGCATCAAATGAATTAAATGTTATTGATAATAAAGGGCCATATGATGTGGCGAGCTGGAGGAGGTGCGACCAATACAGCTTCCACTAGTGCTCTGCACTGGAGGAGGCTTACTTTCCCACAGGTATCCTTAACCCATCCCACACGCTATCCTTACCCATCCCACAGCTTCATCTTACAACCCACAGTTATCCAAATACCCATCCCACAGTTATCCTTACCCATCCCACAGCTATCCTTACCCATCCCACAGCTTATCCTTACCGTATCCCACAAGGCATGCAAAGGCTTAACCCTTTTTCAAAGTTTTTACCAACACTTTATTAAGTAAATAAAATGAAACCAAAGGTGTGAAGCAAAGATAACCTTTATTAAACAACTGTTTAAGTAAACTGTATGACTTTATTAAAAAGCAAAAATTCACAAGTAAGAGTGTCTTTAAGCAAAGAAATAAGGTGAACAGGTAAGAATTCAGGTCTCTAGCACTATTCTCAGTCACTCTGAGGCATTTTCATGGTCTCAGCTGTCGAGCGGCCAGGGACTGTGAGAGGTGGCTGTGGCTGGAGTGCTGGTTCTGAGGCACCCAAAATTGGGGTGCCTGGCACCCAAGAGTACAACAGGGGATTGTCGTGTTCAGGAAGCTCTCAGAGACCTGGACTCCGTTCCCGTGAGGTGAGAGGCCCTTCTCAAGGACCTGGGATGTCAGGCACGAGGACTGAAGAACAGATTTTCTCTTGAGGGAGCTTGGCTGTGGGCCGTGGAGGAAGAGGCAGTGTAGTGGCGGCTGTCTGCGTCTGCAGCTGGGTCAGCTGAGGCGTCTGTGGCGTGCGATGTACCTGGGCCTGGACTGAAGGGATACCTCTGGTGTGGGAAGTCCTGGCACTCGTAGCCTTGATCGCTGTGAGGGAACTGTGAAAGCCGTGGAACGGCTAACATCGCTGGGGTGGAGGATCAGAACTGGAGTGGGTTTGGAGCAGGTTCAAGCTGCGGGCCCGGAGGGTGGTGGAGCAGTGCCTGTGATTTTCTCCATCACCTGGTTACTGGGCCTCGGGCAGGTCCATTGAGGGTCTGGCTCACGTAATGTGCATGAAGGACGCTTGCGGTTTAGAGGATGGCATATCTCTGTGACCAGCTGAGAGAGAAAAGATCTGTGCTGGTCTTTGATGGTGTCCCTGATCTCCAGCAGGACAGTGTGGCCTCTGGCACCTCCAGTCTGCCTATTCTGCCTGCTTTCTGTGGATGGAGCTGGGGGTGGGGGTGGATTGGTCTCTGGCTGCCTGCTTCTTGCTCCATTTTGAGATGGGATCTCCATGTCCTCTGGCATGGGGAATGCAGTGTCGGGGGGTCTCTAGTCGGCAGGGGCTCTACCAAAAGACACCTACCTTGGACACTGGAGCCTGTCTCCTGGCTGGAAGAGGAGTGGCTTCTCTGTGGGCTGTCTGAGGTAAGCAGGTTTGACAGAGGGGCTGCTCCTCAGTGGCGCGATCTTACCCTCCAGAAAGCTGCCACCTGGCCATGATGTACATTCTCCCAGTCAGTGGAGCTTGACAGCGGCCTCCTGGCCCAGATTTCTTCAAGGTGCAGCTTGATCATACCAGGTGTGCATGTGCTTCGCACCATTCCCAGGAGTACGTCGGATAGTGTAGCCCAGGCTCTCCACCTTCTCTCTCAAGCTGCTGCCCTTCTCTTGGTGTCGCGATTTAGAGCCTGTGGCCCTTCCTCCAACAGTTACTCATTTCTCCCTCACAGCCATTCCTAGCAACACTCCTCTCTCATGGTCGTTCGGACAATGGGAGTACTGGTTTCCTCTCTCCCTCTTCCTTGCCTTGCCTCTTCCTCCCTCTGGCAGGCTTCAGGCCTCAGCAGCAGGCTTTAGGGGCCGTGCGGCTGTCCACCACAAGCAAGCAAGCCAGCAGGAGAAGCACCAGCAGCAAGGAGAAAGCACCACCACCAGCAGCAACCACACCAGCAGGAGAAAGCACCAGCCAGCAGCAACACCAGGAGCACACGCAGAAGCAACCAGCAGCTTCAGAAACTCAGTGCCAGGGGGTGGGATGGTTGGTCTGTCCTTCTTGCCAGGACTTGGCAGGACGTAGGCACAGGCTTTCTTCTTCCCTGACTGTCGAAAACCTATAGTGTTCTTTCAAGATGTCTCTGCAGCAAGGTCTTCCTCTGAATGGCTGACTGCTTGCGAGCTGCATCCTTTTATATCCGCAGAGCTGACGCAATCATTACCTGCCCCGCGATGCACAGTGAACGCTTTGTATCCACTACGCATCTGCTATGCCATCCTATAGGCGTCCGTGATGCCATCGCCGGCATCCGCTCCTTCCGCTACGCGTCCGCTTCGCTATTCTCCCCAAAGAAGCCCGCGGATGTGTCATCGGGCTTCCATCCGCGTGTCATCCACTAGCTTCTAACAAACAGCCGCTTTACCATACCTCGCTACGTACTACTCCTTTCGTTGTTTTCCGTTCTGTTTATGCAAATTTGCGTGGGCACTTTTGAGAGCAGATAACAACGGATGGAGCCACCCCTGAAATTTTGCTCATCCGCTGTGTCCTTTTTGCATACGTTTTTCATCTGTCGGCCAGTGTGACCTAGCCTTTAGAATGAAAAGTAAAGGGTGTGTGATGAGAAGTACCTTTTGATGTAACTTTAAAGTTATTTGGGGGGAAAAGTTTCCAGAAGTCTGTGCTTTCTGTCTTTTTTAATATGATTTTTATGAAAGAATTGTTTTAAAAAAGATAAAAATTAATACAAACTAATATGAGGAAAAAACAAATCAAAAAGAAAGCAAAAAAAAAGAAAGCAAGGAAAAAACAAATCAAAAAGAAAGTCCAAGGAAAGTAAAGACAAAATAGAAAAGAAAGGGAAAAGGTACAAATAAGTAGTTATACCAGTTACAAGTACTAATATAAATTTAGCTCTTAGTCTGTGGTGACATAATTTTTTAAAAATTCTATTTAAGATTATAGTGTAAATTTTAGTCCTCTCAGCCACATATGGAGGGAAATCATTGTTCCACCTGTATATTATAACCAAAAATTAACCCACTTTATTATACTTTATTTCACTTTTCTTCCATTTCATATTTCAGTAAAAGTTTATACATTTTAACAATTATATACTATTCATTTGTGCACAATTGTTTCAAATTCAGTCTTAACAATGTTCAGAACCATAAGTTCTTTCATCTACTTTAAATATGTCTAATAATTGTAAATAAGAAAATCATTAACCACTATATCCCTCTGCCATAGGTGGTTATTTTGAGTTTATTTTACATTTTATGTCCCCTTGAAAACTTTTTAATATTTCACAATAAGTCATCAGTGTTTGTGTTTCTTGTCTACAAAATGCTTGTGTTTTGTGCTTTGGAAACAAAGATGGTTTTGGGCAAAACCTACACGTTAGTTAGCTATCTCATATTCTCAGTTTGGCACATCTAATATATTACATTGGAGTTTTTAGACCCACAGCAACTTTCACTTTTATCATACCACAAATATCCATGCTGCCCAAATCTCAGATCATGTGCTTCTTACTCCAAAAGCCATCTATTTCTCAGCAACACTAGTTTCATCCAAACCACACCACAAGCTGCAAAATTCAGTTTTAAATCAGGTAAACACAAACTTCCTCTTTCTTTTGCATCTTATAACAGCTTATCAATAAAGGAGAATATTGAAATGAGGGTCCTTGGTTGTTTTCCTCTCTGAGCTTGGTTTTTTTCTTGTAAACATTCCATTATCTAAATTAGGTAATATAATCAGTGCAAATTACTATTGACTAACACTAGTTTGGATAATGAAACAACGACAAGAAAATAATAAAGCTCAGAAATCACCAAGAGGGTACCTCATTACACCTTATATTTAATTTGTGCTTTATTTCTCTCTGCCGTAACAGTTTAGATATGCCACTGTTCAAATGGTACATCAGTTGTCGAAACAGATATCTTTTATAAAATCCCATTTTAGGAAAGTCATCTTTTTATCACAGTAATTCTCCCCAGCAATGTTCATTGAAATTTTTTTTCCATCTTAACAGATCTTTTAAACTTCATTCCATGCCTTAACGTAGTTGTTTTGAACTAACATGCAATTCATATTTGTCATAGAGATATCAAGCTGTTATCTTCTCAATCTTAAAACTTACCTTATTCATCAATTCTGTTCCTTCTTCTATTTTCACATTTTTTGTTAATACTCTCATATTTTTCCTATCTTGAAACCTAATGGACCAAATTCATTTAATCTGCATATTAATATTTCATTTCCCTTTATTCAGTTTTATTCCCACAATCATTTCATCTTTTATCTATATTCAGTATTTCAAGGAACAAAGAGGGGTATCCTTGTCTTGTTCTTTTTTGTATATCAAGAGTATTGTTGGAATCTCCATTAAAAAATATTGTTTTCGTGAAATGTAAATCGATCTTACCCATTTCTAAGCTTCCTCCAACATTTGTATCTTCCAGAACCTTGAACAGAAAAGCCCAGTTCACCTTGTCAAAAGACTTGTCTGCATCTAAGAAGATCAGTGCAGCTTTTTTTCTTGTTACGTTGCTCCAAATACTCAAAAATATTCAATATATTTCTAACATGGTCCGTTAAATTGAATTTTAGGTTAAAAAAAAATAATGTTCATGAATACATTCTTGCAAAATTGTTTTTGGTCTCAGTTCTTTTGTTGTTGTTCCTGTTGAAATAATTATATAGCCAAATTTTTATAAATTAAATATCTGCAGATGGAATAGCTTTCCATTAGCCAAGAGTATATTCTTGTTAGTACTCATATTAGAGGGAATGATAATGGAATTTATCTTAGAGTGTTTGGCAGAACTAGTGTATGTATTCTTACACACACACACCCATCATCATGTTCATATTTGTTGGAAGAAATAAACATTTCCTTTTTCCAAGAACCATCATTCCAAAAGGTGTTTTAACCCTCTGAATGTGTCACTAAAGATGCAAAGCTAAACTAACTTAATTGCAAATAGATATTACAGGAACTCTTACATGAGTTCATGCTTTGGGTGAACTCAAATCATGTGCTCTGTAAAATGTGAACATGTCCTCAAAACAAAAAAAGATTACCAGCTAATATTATTTGAGGGAATAAATACAATAAATACAGGTAGACCTCAACTTACAACAGTTCATTTGATGATCATTCAAATGTCACTGAAAAGAGTGACTTATGACCATTTTTCACACTTATGACCACTGTGATATCCCTGTAGTCACATGATCAAAATTCATACACTTAGCAACTTACTCCTGTTTCTGAAGTTTTGGGGTCATGTGATCACCACAAACTTCTGACAAGCAATCAGAATGGAAAAGCCAGATTCATTTTCAATTGTGTTACTTAAAACTGCAGTTATTAACTTAACAACTTAAATGTTTTGTTAGCAACAAAAATTTTGATTGTGGTTGTAAATCGAGGATTACCTGTATTATGTTGGCTAATGGAAAACTATCCTTTTTTGTTATATTGCTATAAGAAATAGATGAAATTTCACTAGATAGGATTTCTGAGATAACACTTGGTAAATATTTCGTACTGGAAGCAAAAAGCTATACAGGTTTATATGTGCCATTTCTGTTCCTGGTTTCTTGAACAGCATGTTTTTATTCCCATGATTGAAAAGTCTTTTTATGTGGACATAGCTGAGTTAGAAAGCTGGCAGGTGTTATTGATGTCCCTGTTTTCTCCTCCTTTTTCTTTGCTTTTTCTGCTGATAAAGGAACAAGTCATGGGTTAAGATTAATCCCTTACATTTTGTGGGAGGCTTAAAATGTCCCTACTGGGAATAAGGGTAATTCAGTTCCTAATGAGTAAGATTTAAGGGCTGTAAACCAATTTAGCAAGTGCTGAATTTACAGTTGAGATGAAAAGGTTTTGAAATTTACACAGCTGTGAAGTGTTGACGTTAATGGAGTTGTTTTTGTCACATGGTGAAGATGATTGAAGAAAATTATGGGACAAAATGTGAAATTTCTGCAAAGGTCCGAAAGATAAAGGGCACAGATTAAAACTGTTGTCCTTAATAATTAGCACAAGGTTACTGAGGTGATTTTGCATCAAACCTAATTAACATGGCCAGTAGTAAGGAATGATGAAATTGCAGTCTTAAAAACGGAAGGTTACATTCTGCCCATTTCTGGTGTACTAAACACATGCATCAGTTTAGCTAATTAATGCTTCTCTGATTTATTGACTTTTTCACTTAATTGGTATCTCCCATCTATAACCCAATAGATAAACATTCTATGTAATTTTTCAGCTATCAGTTCTTTCAAAGCATTGTCCATGTTAGAATTCATCTTTGAAAATGTTAAGACTAACATGGCTTACTTTAGAATGTCACACGAAAAATCAATCTACATCTAAATCAGGGGTGTCAAATTTGCGTAGTCATGGTGGCATCACATGATGTATTGCAACTTTTTTTGAACCAGGCGTGTCTGTGGCCAGCACGTGACACTTCCAGCCCTAAACAGGGGAATCCTACTATTAATTTATCTTGATGCTTAAAATAGATGCAACACAAAGATTGTCTTTATTTGAAGGGGCCTGTAATTTTTTTTGTGTGTAATTCATTTCTTTAGCAAAAGAAATGGAAGGAAATTTTTCTGACATTGCAATGTTTAAATATGACTATTAACTTTGTGGCCCTAGACTAGGGCTGTCAAACTGGCAGCCCGAGGGCCGGATGCATCACACACCCAGGCCATGGCCAGTCCCAGCTCCGTGAATGGAAGAAAAGTGGTGAGTTTGATACCCGTGCCCCAGACAAAAAGGGAACAGTCTGGAGGTCATAAGTATGCCAGAGCCTCCAAATTGCTGGCTTGAAATTCAGCAGGAAAAATGCATAGATTTCAGTAGTATACTTTTGTCTCTTTAAGCATTGGGATAAATTTTTTTGCCTTGTAGAGGTCTAAATTTCCATTTGCATTTATAACCACCTAGAAACCTGGGGAAAATGGGTCACCCTTTTATGGTGTCGTCATCAGAAGTTTCAGATGGTCTCCTGCAGCCATCTTAATCCATCAAACATTGATCTATATCCATAACTTGATTTATATCCATAAATAATGGATAAGTGAGTTATATCCACAAATAATTACCCAACCATCTGGTAAAGTCAAGGTTTTTTAAAGGTTAATATTGATATGCATGCACACATTAAAAAATGTAAATATAACATCTTGCTGCTTGTCAGCTAATACCATTGTGCTCTGAAAATTGGTTCATAAAAATTTCTATTCTTCAACAATCCATTTATAATTTTCAGATTCTGTGTTAAAAAAAATTCATCTGGATTAAAATCTACAGAATTTTAAGAAAGGTGTTTTATATACTCAGTCGCCATTTATATACCCATATATGCTATATTGGTATATGTTAAGTTTTTTCTTCTTGCACTGCCTATTTGTCTTCAGGATTTCTGCCTTTGGTGTGATTTTTTTTATCAGCACAGTATCTTGGTTTATTTCTGTGATGATGCAAATTAATCATGTTATGACAAACTTTATTATTAATCTCCTAGATTTTAGAGTTATGAAATTCAAAAAATGTGTTGGAATTTACTGTGGATTTCATTGCATTCTATTCTAAGCAATGAAATTCAAGATTATTTTTGCTGACAAATTGTAAAAGGACTTGAATAATTTTTATCTATTTTGGCATACTTTTCCACTCAAGACTATGGCACGCAAGTTCTATTTCATACCAGAAAAGCAAAAAAAGTTATACTTGTTTCTTTATGGATTAGCTCTGCAAGAACTGAGCTCTGTTCTGTGAATCTTATTGCAGATTTAAACATTGAGTCAGATTTGACTAGTTTTTGAATGATAGATGAGTTCATTTCCACAATTCCAGACCCCTGAACCTGATCAAGGGCTCCCTGCAATGTCAAAATATGAAGTTCCATACAAAAATATATTTGACCTTAAATCTTGTTGAATTCAGGCATCTGTTGGTGAACAACTTCTGTCACAAGTCTCTATTGTTGGAAAACCTGGAAATAAAGGGAAAAATACAGGGCTGTGCAGACTTCCCTTTATCCAGATGAGCACATATAGAGGTCTCAATTCTTGTTGTCAATTCTTAGGATTTTTTGGTAACTTTTGGCAATTTAGCAAATTGGATATAAAACAACAATACTGATCTTTCATTAAGTAAAGGGAGTTTTAAGTCAGCTAAAAGTAAACATTTCTTCACTTAAGGCATAGTTTTATCTGTGACATTTGTTGCCATTAAATGAGGTTTGATAGCTATCTATTTAAACAGTTCGAGAAGGATTAATTAATCTCTAATTAATTCATGGAGATTTGTTTATTAATGGCTGGATGGCCGTTAATTATCTCTCAAAGCAAATGGCAAGTTTTGGAATTGTAGGAATTGGCAGAGAAGAATCTATATTTGTGAATTCCTTCAATGCTTCTGTAATATTTTTTTTATTTTTTATATTTTAAAAACATCTCTTGGTGAACAATGTGGTTCCAAGTTTTTACATTTCAATACAAACGTGACCTTAGTTACATATTTATCTTTTATATTAAATTTCATATCATATCATTACTTTTCCCATTTTCCTGTAAATTTTCTCAAATATTCCTAACTTCATCACATTGATTTTATCCATTTTCAATTTGTATCTCAGCTTATTTCATTTTTCTTTAAGTATTCTCATGTCTTATTTTACAATCTAAAGTTCTTATTTTGTTTCTATATTCATTATACTTTTATATTTTTATCTGTCACATTTGCAATTTTATCACATACTTTTATTTCATTATTCAGTAAGTTTATCTTAATTCTAATAGTTCAAAAATTACCCCCTTTAATTATCAATTTGAGTGTGCCAAAAATTACCATAATATAATCACTGTTTAATTATCACATTCTAGGTTAATAATAATCTCCTAACGACTACATATCACATATGCATATATATATTTTAAATCAGATTCCGCATGGTATTCCCTCAATTACATTCTAAGTCATTTATTATTTCAAATGTATTAATCTATTCAATTAATTGTAGAAACTGATATTAATCTTTCTATGACAATCCTCACAATTCATTTTAACTTTATTCTTCATTTTATTAAGTATGATTAATATTCTTATAACTTCCCATTTTCACATTTATTCCAGTTATATCTATATATGATTTAACAGTAATCCTTAAAAAAACCAAATAAAAAGAAATATCGGTTCCAATCTTTTCAATTTTAAAATCTATATTCTCATATATCACAACACATTACCTTGCAGAATCTCCTTTCCTATTCTTTATCTATCTATTATCTCTTGTTCTCCTAACTGTATAATTTCTTTTCATTTTTTTTTTGCTTTCTATATCCCCTTATTTTCTGGTCCTTTCTCTTATTGCCCCTTTTTTCCTTTATTTTTCCCCTCCATTTCTTACCCCGGTTTTTATCCCCCTCCCTCTCTTGAGCTTTCTTCTGTAATTCCCTTTTCTGCTGTTTCCTTTTTCTTTGTTTGACTTTCCAAACAATTCCCTCTTTAGTTATCCCTCAAACCTCCAAATTTTCATTTTCCTTCTTTTTTCCCCTTTTTTAATGTTGTTCCATTTGTTCATTAAAGCTGGCTTCTTCTTTGTTCAACTCCTCCCCTTCTGGCTCTCTTTGTTCTTCTTTGTTCTCCAGCGTCGCCATTTCTAATTTTTGTAATACAATACTGCACATTTCCAATCTTTCATGTATCGTTTCCTTTATGCTTCTTAATTCCAATTTTATTTCCAGACAATGTTCTGCCATTTTTGTGCACTTTTTTTAATTTTTATTTTTCCCTTTAATGTTTAAGTCCAATCCAATTGTCCAGTAATTGATTTCAGCCAGCGTCTTTGATATTTATTTCCAACAATCAATGTCCATAAATCTTTATTTCCAGGTTCCTTCTATTAATTCCTCTTTCAATTTTTTCAAAGTCACCAAATAATCCCAGGGTAATTTCTTCACACTTTTTTTTAATCTAAAACAAAATACTCTGTTTTTTCACTTTTCAGGGTTTCTGTATTATAACAAAGTTCCTCTTATTTTATATCAAGTTCCAGTTTAAAATGGACCAAACACTTTTCAAAGAGTCACTGAAATCTTTCCTTTACCATTAGGTGGCACTCTCTGTTATGTCCAAGTCTTACCCTTTCTTTTCACTTCCTTTCTTTCCTTTTTAAATTCCAATAATTCAGTAATTCCAATTATTAGCTATTATTTCTTTGTAACACATTCAATTTCATCATTTAGTTATCCCTGTTTAATGCCAAAATCATATATTTATCCAGTTTAATCTTTGAGTCTTTTATAGCCAATTTTTTTCTTCTAACTTCCTTTTTCAATTTAGTTCTTTTCAAAGTTCTAAGCCACTTTCACCTGTTTCCAATTTTCTTCTCTCACTCTCTGGTCACTGCTTTTACAGTCTTTCAGAAAAAAATTCTTTATTTCTTAATTCCAGGGTACCTTAATGTCTGTAAATTGCACCTGGTTCACACTTCGCTCATGACTTCTCCGCTCCAGCACAGTCTCATTTTCGCGGACTGCCTCCTGTCTTCATGGTGGCCATTTTTGACCACTGCTGCAGCTTGTCTTTGGAAGGGGGTTTCCTTGTCGAGGAGGGGAGATGCAGCTCCCCATAGCCCTCCAATGGATCACCCCTTCACCACCCCTCCAGGGTGGTTCCGATCCCAATTGGGACCCTCCAACAAGGGAGCATGGAGCGAAAATGTGCACGATCGTGGATTCCACTTCGACATGACAGGAAGACAACCGGAAGTCTGAATTCCTTCAATGCTTTTGGTTGCTCCTCTGAAATACACTAATTGGACTGATCCAGTTGATGTCTCCTTATTTAGTATGGTTGCTAAAATAAATAAAATGGCCTTCTGAACTTCCTGTGACTGGGGAGCACCAGAAAGACCAATTGTATTAAGTTTAGAAAAACTGAGCCCAACACTACAAATGTTGTACAAGGAACAACAACAAGGAAACCTTTCACTGTAAAGTTGTATGTAGAAAGACATTGAAAATTCCTTGCTCAACTTTGAAATCTCTGAGTATAGGAGTGTCTGTGCACATTTCCATTACAATGTAATGTGTTGAATTAGGGAGTTCAAACTACTCTAATAACATTTGCTCTCTTCCATATCAGCTTTTTATAGGGTCTGTTTCATGCTATGGTTTTTCTACTTTTGTCATTAAATTGTGTGAAAACTGCCTAGAGAAACTTATTTTAATTTTCCAATTAAAATACTATTACTGCTTAATAGTCCTCCTGCTATTTTATAAATAGAAAATCTATGTGGCCACTAGGAGTCGAAAATGATTTGATGGCACATAATCAGTCATTGCTAAATAAAAGAAGTTTATGAGAACAATGGATTGCAAAGTGTAATGCTTATTTTAATTAAAAATAATTAATTAAAATTTAATTAAAAGAAACCAACATTTTGCATATCAACAGTGTGGAAAAAAATGCCCAACCCAAGCTCAGTCCATTCATTTAACTCCATTGTCTTGAGGAAAGTGGGCTGATTTGGGCCAGGCTACATTATATTTGTTCCTTTCACTGAAGATGCTTTTTCAAAAGGCAACTGGGTTTTGCCTTTTGCTTGAAGAGATTTTGCTTCTCATCCATTTCATTTTCGACTGAATGGTGGAGAACAGAAGCGAAATGTCTTCAAGCAAAAGACAAAGTCCAGTTGCCTTTTGAAAAACCACCTTTGGGACAACCATGACCTGGATAACCGAGAACGTCCATATAGGTTCCTCTCACTGAAGTTTTCAACCACACAGATTCTTGAGGCACTGCCTGCCCTTCTCAAAACAAAACAAAACAAAACTTGAATGAAGAAATTGAGACATTCAGCCTGGAACAGATTACAGATCAATTTCTAAAGCTTTTGGGTTCCTCCAGTCTACTGTCAGAGTCCTAGCCTTTGGATGGCAAAAACCTTGGAGAACAGAGCCCTGTAAAAAGTAGCTAGAACTTCACCCAAGGGCATCTTTGCTTTTTGCTTGAATCCTCGGGGTTTTAATTGCCTCTTGCAGCCTGGGGGGGTTAGATGCCTCAGCAGCTCGCTTTTTTCAGAGCAGAAGTCACGTATGGAAATTGCAGTTCCATAATTTCCCATGAAATCATGAATTGTGTTTGACAGATTCCTTTTTCATATTTGGGATTTACATTAGCATGTTGCCTTTAGAGTTGGCAGCCATTATCTATGCAGCATTTCCCCTTGTATTTACTTGGTCCTAAATATTATGGCTCTGAGAATTTGTTTTTCCTCTCTTGAGAAGCTGTTTGCTTTTTCGTCTGCTGTTTGGGGCAACTTCCCCCAGCACCAGCCTCCCCACCATGTGTCTGGAGACAGGCTCTGGATACTGGGATCCAATTAAAACTTCCCTGTGGGCCTCCCACATTCCCTGTTTTTCTTTGTTGTAAACCTGTAGAGTTAACAAGCAAGAGAATGATGCTGCACACTCTGCTCCCACAGCTCAGAGTATGATTATTTATTGAGTGCTTCCAGCCTGCATGATGAATATATTATTCTCCAATAAAGAAGGCAGCCTAATTTAAAATGGATAGTTGATAATGATATTGAATTTCTTAAATGGCAGGTTGGCATACCAGCAGTTGCCTCTCATTAAAAACATCAGGCTGTGGGAGAACATTGAGATAAAACTACCACCATGTAATTTTTTCCTGACATTTTCTTGCCATGCTATAATTGATAGTTATCCTACAATTCTGTTGTAATTCAGGTGCATTCAACTTTTGTGGCTGTTTTCAAAATATATGGGTACAGTACATTTGCTATTATTTAAGGAGAAAAATACATTGCAAATGTAGTGACAGTGATTGCAATTGGCACACTGGAAGTAGTCTATTCTGAGTAGTAAATAAACATAAATAGTTCTATTAGATATAAGGCAACTATTGCAAGGCACTAGTCAGTTCAAATTTAATGACACATTTGATGAAGTAAGTGCAACTAAGCCATTCTAAATCAAATCCTACAAACCCAATTTTATTGGGTGTAATATTTTACAATGAGGAGGACTTATTCCAGAAGCAGAATTAACTTTTTCAGCTGAGTTGGACTACTGGGAATCATAATGCAATAGTTTTAAGAGTCAGCATGTCAATTTTTTGCAAGTTTGAATTATTTTTTGCAATAATTCAAAATTCTGTCCCGCTCTCTATTCTAACTTTTCAATCTAATGAATGAATGTTTCCCAAATCCCAGCATGATGTATATCTGTCTCATTATTACCACCCCTGTTGCTTTCGCTTTTGTTTTATATTTAGAACTGAAGCAACATTAATAAATAGGAAGTTATTCTAAGCAGACACGAAACTGCTTCCATTCTGGTTTCAGCCTTTAAAAATCAATTTCCAATCAAGATATGGAGCAGCTGCTTTTGAGATTACGAAAGGTTATTTAACATTAAACAAAACCTACTGAGATTAATAAATAATCAAAAACTGAAAATCAAGAATCAAATGGTTAAGGACCCAGAAGTCATCCGAAGGACACTTGTTATAGTATCCAGGAACCCTGGGAAAGGAGCTGTGAGAATATATGCAGTCCTCGACTTATGACCACAATTGCAGCCAGAATTTCTGTTGCTAAGGAAAACAGTTAAATAATTTTACTTTGAGTTCTTTGCCACAGTTGTTAATCAAATCATCACAGTTGTTAAGTGAATCACAANTTCTGTTGCTAAGGAAAACAGTTAAATAATTTTACTTTGAGTTCTTTGCCACAGTTGTTAATCAAATCATCACAGTTGTTAAGTGAATCACAATCATTCAGTGAATCTGACTTCCCCTATTGACTTTGCTTGTTGGAAGCCAGCTGGGAAGGTGCAAATGCAGTCATATTACCTGGGAAGCCATTATAAATACATGCTGGTTGTGAAATGCCCAGTTTTTGATCATGTGACTGTAGAGATGCTGCAACAGTCAAAAGTGTAAGGATTAGTTGTAAGCAACCTTTTTCAGTGCCATTGTAACTTCAGACAGTTATTAAATGAATGGCTATAAGTCAAGGATTTCCCTAGAAGAAAAGCAAATAAAGTAGGGAACATTGAGAGGAGAGAAGTAGATTAAGAATATCCAAGAATAAAACCAAAAGTACAGGGCTATAATAATGAGGGAAAAAATGCATCATATTGGGAGGCTTTCATAGGCTGGATTGAAAAACTAGAAGATGGGAAGGTCATTTCAGTTAAGCAATCTGGCTGCTAAATAATTAAGAAGTACATGGAACCAGTCTTGAGAATACAGTAGATTTTTGAAGGGCGAGAAATTGTGGATCCATTCAGTATGACTCTTTTTGATTAAGGGAAACATAGCTTCCAGCAGTTTTGAAGAAATTGAATGTAATTATTTTAAATCTTTAGTTTTAAAATGGAAAGCTTTTGGGAGTGTGTATCAATGCTGCATAAGAGAAACTGCGTTAATAACTGCAGTAAAGAATAGAATACCTTTATTGTCATTGCATTCAAAATACAATGAAATTTGAAAGCTACTCCAGCACAGTGCCCCAAACACATCACAATCACACTACACAGTATTTAAAAATTAAAATAATTAAAGTAATAATAATAATTAAAAACCTAGTCTAAAACCTATTTAAAACATATATTAAGTTAGTTTAAAAATGCCACTTTATACATAGAACTAAATCACAAATGTACTGTTTGATTCAAGACAATTATTGCCTTGGAAAATAAGCTGTTTCTCACTCTATTAGTCCCTATTTTAAGACACCTATAACGTCTCCTTGATGGTAACAATTCAAAATATGAATGATCAGGATGAGATCAGGATGTGGAGATTTTTTTGTGCTCTAGAGAGGGGTCTGGTCTTCACAATCTCTTCCAAAGAAGAAAGAGAGCAACCGACGATTTTTTGTGCTCTTTATAACTCTGTCTTAATGAAATGGCATGAATACAAAGCCCCTCACCATGACAGATTTTATGTATTTATTTGTTTGTTTATGTTTATTTATTAAATTTGTATAACCACCCATCTCACCAAAACTGATTCTGGGCAATTTGATAAAAACCACAAATATAAAAACAACAGCCTTAAAAAATATATAAAAATTTACATTAAGAAATAAATTATATAACAAACAGAGTAGTACATTTGTTAGTAAAGTATCTTAATAAATCAACTATATTTATAATAGAGAAAGCCCTAGCAGCTGTAATTACAAAGGAATTGATCATAAAATATGCTATTCCAATGTTTAATTTGATATCCATTCTTCTAAAAATATTTGAAACTGTCTGATCCATAATTTTTGATTGATTGGTTGATTGATTGATTAGGTGCCATCAAATCATTATTTACTCTTAGCAATCACAAAGATAGATTTTTCTCTGTGGTGATCTGTCCTTCAGCAATTCCAATGCTGTTGCTGTGATTTATTCTATCCATTTTGCAGCTGCTAGAGCTTTTCTTCTTTTTCCTTCCCCCTTCCCCACCATTATAGCCTTCTCTAGAAAACTGCCTTCACATAATGTTTCAAATGTACTGATTCATAGTAGTTATTTTTGAACAGGTTGTGTTTTCTAAAGGTCCCCGTTCCCACCCACCCACTCATGTAAGATGGGTCCAGCACTATGGCAATTGTGTAGTTCAATAAATAGGCATGTAGAATACTTGTCAGTTGTGTGCATTAAGTCTGTACATACACAACCTAGAGTCATATGTGTGAGATGGGTGGCTATTTAAATTTACGCTATTTAGTTTTGGAAGCAGAAGCAAAAAAAAGTGAATCTATGCTATGAGGTTGCAGAATTGTTAGCAGCCTGGACAGTGGTCAGCACCATGGACAGTGGTCGGCATAGATTCCCCTCCCTCCCCTTTTGGTTCTTGCATTCTGATTAGTCTGATGACTGCAGGGACAAGTCTGTATAGTTTTCTAGGCAGCATTTTCAGAAGTGATTCTGCCAAAGGCTGAGACAGAAGATTGGACAAAAATTATCTGTTAGTTCTAATGTCTAAAGCGGAACTAGAACTCAAGCTTCCTATTTCTAGTTCCCAGTGCCTTAACCATTAGACCGAACTGGCTCGAATATGTTAAAAATGGTTACAGAAGATAATGTTTCTCTTACTCTCATTTGCTAATGCAACACAATACGGATGATGTCTATGTATACACCTGTTGGTTGGCTGAATGAATAAACAGATGGAATTTGTAACCAAAGCAAGGGCTGCATGTTATGATTAATGAGATAGTTTCTGTTGCTTGTTACACTAAAAGCATAAATTAAGGAAGTCACATATGCAAATTTAAAATGCATCTGGGAAATGCTTGCATTCTTCAAACTATGTGCCTACTGCATTTATATCCAAAATGTTGTTTCTGCAGCAGCACCTACTTAGCAGCTCATATATCCAAAGGCAACTTATAAAGCTTCAAAAGAACACCAGTAGTTAAATATGCTTAAATGATGCTAAACCTTTCCCTGCTGATTTACATTTAGTTTTGAACATATGCATAAATAAGACTTAGCCGTGTTATCAACTTGTCTTCTTTTCCCTCAAAATCTTCCTAAAATCTTAAAGATACCTTTCAGTATTCCTCTTCAAACGTATATGTTTCAGCATTCAAAATTGGAGTACTATGGGCTTGTCTCTCAAACAATTTCTTCAACTTGATACCATGTGATATGCTGGACTTCATTTCCTATAGCCTCTACGTAGCTAACATAGGAAGATAGTTTTGTCTTAAAGCCTTTGGTTCTCTTTGTTTATAATATGAAGAGGTAGGGATATATCAGGGATAGTCAACCTTTTTATACCTACCGCCCACTTTTGTATCTCTGTTAGCAGTAAAATTTTCTCTAACCGCCCACTGGTTCCACAGTAATGGTGATTTATAAAGTAGGGGACAAAAACCCTACCACCCACCATGAAATCTAGAACGCCCACTAATGGGCGGTAGGAACCAAATTGACCACCACTGGGATATATGATCTCAAATGGAAGCTATTCATTAATCTTAAATTGCATGGTAATTCTCTCCCCCCCCCCCCCCCCGCTATTCAGNCCCCCCCCCCCCAGCTATTCAGTGACAGCATAGACCATTCTTCCCATTTAACCTCTGGATTTTGTGTTTGACAATTACTAGTAATAATTCTATTTCCTCCAGCAGTTGTAGTTTTCAGTTGACTTTACTTTCTCTTTCCTCTGTTTAATAGAATAATTGTGTACTTCTTTGCAGGGGAATTATACAAGTTTAATCTTCCACCTTGGAGTCAGAGAAATATATCAAATGAGTGTATGTGACTAGTTTGGGATGTGTATCTCTACAGTCAATTACAAGACTGAAGTGACACATCACAGCAGTGTTAATTAATTAAGTTGTGCCCAAACACAAAGGAAGGCTGTTGCTCATCCCTAATCCTTCAGGGATACATAAAAGTTGAAATTATCCAGATGAATATGAACAAAAAAAATGACTGGATACAGCATTATCATGAGCCCATGATAATGCTGTATCCAGTCATTTTTTTTTGTTCATATTTGATATGTTTGATAAATCCAGTAACCTCCAGAAAGTCTAATTAAGTAAACAAAGTGGGACTGTTCTAACAAAAGTTTTAACATTCTCTTTTAATTGGAGAACTAGGCACAAATGTTGCACAAAACAAATGGTGCATAAATATAAATCCTCTGAGATCAGATCTTTTTGGGAGTTTCCCACAGTTCTCCAGAGCAGATTTTTTTTTTAGCAAAGGGAAAGCAAATTTCTTTTAACATCCTGTGGAAACTCTTAAGCAACACTAAGAGAATCTTCCCTTTCTTTTGCCCCCTACTGTTCTTATGAGGGATGGGATGTTGGGTGGGCGTGTTTTTAGATTCCCCTCAATTAAACAGTGTCATCTAGTAGGATTTGGCAATGTGCCTTCTTTATAGTGATGCTTGCTCTCTGGATTCATATCCCTTTTCAGACTTATATTCTGCTGATGTTCCAGAAGGCACCGAAAACTTGGTTATTTTCTCTGACCAAAAAGTAGGATGCTTCTGCAAGATTTAGGTTAGCTTGTTATAGTTTCTTTTTTTGGTTACTCTTTGTTCTTTCACTTTGTTCTTGCTTTTAATGGTGTAAACTAAGCACTCAGAAGATCACTGAGAGGTCAAACAGTCAAGGGTGCAATTCCTGAACTCTGAATTGAACTTCACTATAGCTAGAAATTCTACAGAATTTTGAAAAATAATGGTTTTATTTCAAAGGAAAAGCATTTCCTATTTAATTCTTAAGGCACACATATTTCATGAAACTCCCTTTAAGTTGTTTTTAATATTTTAAAATATTAAAGATATTGAATAATATTAAAATATTGAACATTTTGAATTAAAAGAAAGTTGATTCCATTTGTTTATTATGATGTCTCTGAAGAGTTCTTACTCTAGTTCTGAAGTTCTTACTGCAACATAGACTTCAGTTGGGCTGCCTTGTGATAAGACAAAGACAGGACTAGAAGCAAATACTAAGCCCTCCCTTCTGTCTGTCCTTGTATGAATAATTAAAATAACCCAACATACCACAGGCTATAAATAAAACAACAATATTGTATGTGATCTGTTAGACACAAGAAAATAGGTCATTAAAATAAGCTATTCTCACTCTTGGAGGAAAAAAATCTTCTGGTATCCCTTTGGCTAAGTAGTTTGAGTGTGAATATTATAGGTGAGTGGGATGTTGTAAAATGCTGACGTTTGTCATTTTGTTATCATCATTTGCCCTTTTAAAATTTTCTAATGAAAAAGAAGGCAGTCATTTTCTTCAGGGAGTAAGAAAACTGGATTCTATGGATAGACAGAACACAGCTCCAGACATTATATCAAGTATATTGGCCAATCACTACCAATGATGACTGGGAAACTTCTGTTCTCATTTTTGAAAAATTGATGTACTGAAAAATCTACTTTCTCCAGCATGCCTTTGGGATAATCCACACACATATGGGTTTAATCCACCTTTTGCCCAGAGATTTGAGTCTCAATCTTTGCCACACCTCTTCCTTTTTTTTTTTTAATAAGCCTTTATTGGTTTCACACACACAAAATACAATGTAAAACAGTCTTTTTTGAAAATGCTGGTCCAGGTTGAACCTTCTTTTGTACAGAACAGTTCTTTCCCGTCTTTTAATTTTCTCATTTTATTTTGATTACCTTATTCTCCATTCAGATCAATTACATTTTATAACTTTGTCTGTTTCTGTTTCAATTTCAATATTTACTTTTCTCAAATTAAAGAAATTTTCTCCTGTTAGTTAACTAACTGGGTATTTGACCCTTTATATCTTTTAATTAAGAGCCTGTCACATAGGCCGATGGATGCAAAACGTATGTAAAAAGGACACAGCGGCGAGAAAATTTCCATCCGTTGTTATCCACTCTCAAAAATACTCGGGGATTTTTGCATAAGCAGATGCGAACAAACAGGAAAAGGAACGGCGGGGGAGGATGTAGCCAGGATGTAAAGCGGATGCTCCACGGAGAAGCGTGATGGCGCACATCCACAGGGCTTCCGGGGGGAGCACAGCGAAGTGGATGCGCAGCGGGAAGGACGGATGCAGAGCAGATGCCAGCGGGATGACGCGGATGGGCAAGCGGACGCCAGCAGATGCGCTAGCGGATGCAAAGCGTTTCCACTGCGCATCGGGGAGGATGCAGTTGCATCAACCCCGCGGATATAAAGGAAGCCAGGCTCGCAAGCAGGTCACCATTCAGAGGAAAGACCTGCTGCAGGACACAGCTCCAGCCAGCCAGCCAACAACCATTGGGGGAAGAAGAGGGAGCCTCTGCCTCTGCTGCCAGCCCTGGCAGCAAGGACAGGGCCACCATCCCACCCCCTAGGCCCTGACTCTGCTTCTGGCTGGGGCTTCTGCTGCTCAGGCTTGACTCTTCTGGTGGCTGGAGCTTCTGCTGGCGCTGCTCCTGTGCCGGGGGACTTCGTTGCTGGGGCTTTACTCTTGCTGGTGGCTGGTGCTGGTGCTTCTGCTGGGATGGTGCTTACTCTGCTGGCGCTGCTCCTGGTGCTGGTGCTTCTGCTGGTGCTTACTCTGGCTTTTGCTGCTCCTGCGTCCTGCTGGTGCTGCTGGTTCGTGCTGGTGCTTACTCTGCTGCTGATGATCCTGGTGCTGCTGGTCTGCTTTTGCTGCTACTGTGTTGTTGTGCTGCTTGGTGGTGGTTGGTGTGGTTGGGAGAGCCCCTAGAACCTCGAAAGCCCTCTGATGAGGGCCCAGATGGCCCTGCCAGAGGGGGAGAGGCATCCATGTGAACGGGAGAGGGAGGCAATACTCATTTGAGAGGAACATGAGATGAGGTGCTCGAATGGCTGAAGGGGAGAGAACGAGTATCTTATGGCGGAAGGGACACAGGCTCTATCGAGACACCAAAGGAAGCAGGCTGCTTGGAGAGAGAAGGCGGAGAGCCTGGGCTAGCACTTCAGAGGTGCTCCTCAGCTGGTGGAAGCAACATGCACACCTGGTACGGGGAAGCTGCACCTTTCAAGAAAATCTGGCCAGGCCACGGTCAAGCCTGACGGACCGAGGGACCTACTTTGAATGGCCAAGTGCAGCTTCTTGGGAGGGTGATCCGCCACTGAGAGAGCAGTCCCTCTGGCAACCCTCTCTCTCAGGCAGCCCACAGAGAGCCGTCCTTCTTCCAGCCAGGAGACAGCTACCGGTGTCCAAGGCAGGTATCTGGAGCGTCCCACAAGCGAGGAAACCCCCGACAGCTGCGACTCCCCATGGCGAAGCGCAGTGGAAAGGCCCCCTTGACACAGTGGGAGCAAGGAGAGGGCAACTTCCAGCAGAGGGACCAACCCAATGCCACCCCCAGCTCCACCTCCACAGAAGCCAGACCGGAGGGGCAGAGCCACCTGTTCCTGGTGATCAGGACACCATCAAAAGGCAGCGTTTAAGATTCTCTCTCAGCTGGTTACACATGGACATTTACCTCCTCAACCACAAGCCTTCCTACCTTACGTAACCCAACCCTCCTGGACATGTCCGAATCACAGTACCAGGTGATAAAGGGGAAGGATCACCGGGGCTTCTTCACAACCCTCCAGACCCAAGGCTGGAACCTGCTCCCACCCAGTGCCAGTCTGCTCCTCCACCCCCAGGTGATGTCACTTGCCCTTCCAAGCTTTCCACCAGGCCCTCAACCTACAAGGCTACGGTTACCAGGGCTCAGGCAGCACAGGCAGCCCTTCCCAGTCCAGCACAGGTACATTGAACGCCACCGATGCCACCCACGCCACAAAAATGCCACCATGCCACAGATGCCGACTGACACCACAGGATTGCCACCGACGCCTCCACCTCGCGCCCTGCAGACCAGACATCCCTCACGAACACTCCTCCTTCCTCCACCCCACAGCTACAGTCCGGCCTCAGAACATCGTCATCGGTCTTGGGACTGACACCCATGTCATGGAGGAAGGGGCTCTCAACATCACAGGGGAACTGAAGCCAGTTGTGTCTGGAGAGCTCTCCACACACCATTATCCCTGTTGTCCTCATTGGGGCCAGGCACCCCAATTGGCGCTTTCAGGACCAGCATCTCCAGCAGCAGCCACCTCCACAGCCACCTGGACCCTTCACCCATGAGACTATGGGCACGCCTCAGAGTGACTGAGAAGAGTGCCAGAGACTGGGTTGCTACCTGATGACTTTATTCTTTGCTTGGGACCACTTGGGTCATTTTCTTTTACAATTTGTTATAATAAAGATTATCTTGCTTCCACACTTGCTTCACTTCCTTAGTCATAAAGTCTTTGTGGTGGACTTTTAGAATGGTTAAGCCTTTGCATGCTTGTGGGAATGGGTTAACGATACAGTGGATGGCGGATACCTTTGGGATAGGTAATACTGTGGCTATGGGCAGGGATAAACTTGGGATGGGTAATAGCTGTGGGTGGGCAGGGATACCTTTGGGACTATGGGTATAGCTGTTGGATGGGCAGGGATACCTTTGGCGATAGTAAGGAAGCTGTGCGGATAGATAAAACCTCCAGTGTAAGCATTGTGGGACTGTATGTCCACCTCCCAGGTGCCACCTTTGGCCCTTTATTATCAATAACAAATTTGTAATCATTATCCACAAATTTCAACATAAACAACAACTCTTATTAAATTGCCCTGTTCATTGTAGGGCCACTCAACATTACATGACCCAATCTCATCCCGTGATGATGAGACAAGCTGAAGAAGCATCAATTAGAGCATATATCCATGTCGTTGGCCACTCCACTGCTCCAGCTGGGCAGATGTGCAACCAGTGTTTCAGGACAGTTTCGGCTTTTTCCCCTGCACGATTGAAGCTCTGTTGGGGGCCTTTTGCACCTCCACAGGGTCTATTCAGGTTTTCGCCCTTGCCTCCATTCACCAGGATCCATGTCCCCATTGCCTTGGTTGACGTCCACAAGCCTGTTCTGCAAGGACTGGGTAGCGGCTGTGCGCATGAGAATTGTGCAGGAGTGCGGCAAGCTTCCACGATCCTCCTCACGCGTACTGGACGATGCTGCATGGTGGTGAGAAGTACCTGGAACCTTTGGCCAGGATTGCCAAAGGCATTCTCCACCACCCGCCTGCACCTGGGACAGCCTGTAGTTGAAGAATCCTCTCTTTGCCGGTGAGGCATCTGGAGGTTGTAGGCTTCATGACGGTAGGTTCTGAGAGGAGAAGGCGTCATCCCCACGAAAGTAGGGCACATCTTGTATGTTGCGGGCAGATCTCTCTCTTTT
>BHFT01049490.1:0-35726 GCA_004320025.1 Laticauda laticaudata | reverse complement strand
CTTTCCTAAGAGGTCTGTAGGGGGCGTGCATAAGTGCACCAACATGCCTACCATCCCTGTCCTATTGTTTCTTTTCTTTTCTTTTTAATTTTTCTTATGAGGATCCATGTATTCATAACTATGTTTTTACTTATACCTATTATTTTGTAAGCAATTGACAAACCAAAATAAATAGTCAGTTCCAGCCAGGTATGATTTAAAGCAGGGGCGTCCAAACACTCCCAGAATGGCTGGGGAATGGTGGCTGGGAAATTCTAGGAGTTGAAGTCCACCAGTTTCAAAATGCCAAGGTTGGACACCCCTGATTTAAAGTGAAAAAAGGGAGTCCAGAGTGCAGTAGGGCTTTCAAAGACACTCCCCTGTATTATCTGTGCACAATTTGAAGAAAATCTCTTTTCCCAAGGGAGATTTATAGCCTCCTGAGAAGCTGCTAGAAGTTCACACAGAAGAGGGTAAGCATTTCTCTTGAGAAAAAGCTTTTCCTCACAATGTGGTGGGACAATAATAAATGGAACAGGATTTCCAGCAGCTGCCCTTTGTTGTTTTTTTCACCGCATTTGACTGACAGTGTTTTTTCAACCTCCTCCCGTTGTTGTGAAAGGGAAGAAGTCGCCTTGTTTTAATTTGGACTGGGAACAAAACTGAGTGGATCATGACTGGAGTACAGGTGGTACCATTTGTTTAGTGACTGTTCGCCTGCACTGACAAAAAAGGGAACATCATTTTTCACACTTATGAACCATTGCAGAATCCTTGCGGTTACGTGATCAAATTCAGACACTTGGCAAATGGCGTGTATTTATGATGGTTACAGAGTGTCCTGAGGTCACATGGTCATATTTTGCAACCATCTGACAAGCAAAGTCAATGGGGAAGCCAGATTCGCTTAAGAACTATGGCTAGAAAGGTTGTAAAATGGGGCAAAACTCACTCAACAACTGCCTTGCTTAACAAGGAGCATTTTGGGTCATCTGTAGTCATAAGCTGAGGACTATCTACAGTCTGAAATAGTGACTAAGGTTTGAACTTCCATTTTCACCAGGTGACAATTTGGAGCTTGCAAACAAGTATAGTACATAAAATTATCTATTGCAATGTCCTACCTGTCAATGAATACTTCAGCTTCAACCACAACAGTACAAGACAAGAGCACACAATAGATACAAACTCAAAGTAAACTGCACCAAACTTGATTGCAGGAAATATGACTTGAGCAACAGAGTGGTCAATGTCTGGAATACTCTACCTGACTCTGTGGTTTCTTCCCCAATCCCAAAAACTTTAACCTTAAACTGTCTATACTGACCTCATCCCTTTCCTAAGAGATATGTAGGGGGTGGGCATAAGTGTACCAACATGCCTACCATCCCTGTCCTATTGTTTCTTTTAAAAAAATTGTATCCATTTCATGTATTCATAACCATGTTTATACTTATACCTGTTACCCAATACTTGCTTGACAAATAAACAAATAAAAGATTTAAAAGGAAAAAGCTAGCAACCAGTTTAAACTCATAGGTTACACATGTCTTCCTCTGACAGCTATCACTTCTTCATTTCCTGAAAGGTTGTTTTTTCCTCATAGGGATTTCTGCATTAATCTCCATTTACCTAATATGTCCAGCTCCTGCTAAGAACTTCCCTTTTACTGAGTTAGTTTGACTCCCTTTTCAGATCTGGATGCAGTTCTCTTTGAACAATCTCCGTGGAAATAGTTTCAAACTAGAAAAAGTGCAGAAAAAAGGCACCGTAAAGGCAATAGTTTCACCTAGTGGTTTAAGGCCTTAGGCTACAAAACAGGAGACCATGAGTTCTAGTCCTGCCTTAGCCAGGAAACCCAGCTGGGTGATTTTGGGCTGGTCACTTTCTCTCAGCCCTACTCACCTCATAGGGTTGTTGTTGGGGGTGGGGAAGAGGAGGAGGAAGCAGTATTAGATCTGTTTGCCACAATGAGCTGTGTGTAAAAAAAAATCATAAAGGTTGGATAGAAATCAATAAAAATAAAAATCATAACCATCAGGGTGATGAATAATCTTTCCTATGAGGCTTTTAGAGCAAAATGTATCTTTAAAATTGGAAGGGGGAAAGGATGGGGAAATTAAATGGAGGAAGAAGTTTTGTTGTTGTCTTTGTTTTTATTAAGAGCCCTCTTTCTTCAGTGCTGATCTGTTGGGTGGTTCATGGTTTCAGTGAATTGATCTAGAAACAGATGGGTCGTTCTTTGTTTCTCTGTCTCTGCCTATTTCATCCTCTTTAATACCCCCCTTTTTCCTATTTACTGGGACAGGTAATCCTCAATGCGTACCCCAATTAAGCCCAAAATTGTTTAATCTGGGTATGGATAATATAGAAACAAGAAGGACTAGGGTTGACATAACAGTATTTCAATATTTGAGGGGCTGCCACAAAGAAGAGGGTGGGTGGGTTTGTCAGCTTATATTCCAAAGCACCAGAAGGCAAGACAAGAAAAAATGGATGGAAACTAATCAAGGAGAGAAGCAACCTGGAATGAAGGAGAAACTTCTTAATAGTGAGAACAACTAACCAGTGGAACATAAGTTGTGGGTGCTCCATCACTGGAGGTTTTTAAGAAAAGACTGGACAGCTACCTATCTGAAATGGTATAGGGCAGGGGTTGCCAATCTTTTGGACCTCAGAGATCACCAAACTCATAATTTTAAATCTCGCAGACCACTAATATGAATTTTGACTGACGGTAGCTTGCAGACGTTGGTGGGAAAGTTGGTCCCATATTCCAGAGCTGCAGTAGTCACAGGAGTGGCCCTTTAGTCATCCCAGAACAGCTGCTCCTCCACCTCCAGTGCACTGGCCTGCCATGGATTGGAGGAGCTGCTCCAGGATGACCAAAGGGCCAATCTTGTGACTACTGCAGCTCTGGAACATGGGACCGACTTTCCCATCAACGTCAGCAAGCCACCCCAGGGTGGATATTCCTCCTCTGCCGTTGGTCTTACCTTCTAGTTCCAGCTCATGTGACTCTACTCAAGGTTTGTGTTCAGCTGAAGAGTGGGGGCCAGCAGATGGGCAGGCCATGTGGGCAGTGCAGCCTTGTGTTCCCGTGCAGCCTGGATTAATTGCTTTGGTGGGAGTGCTTTGGGGAGGAACATTTCTCTGTGGACCACCAAAATTTTCTCACAGACCACCAGTGGTCCCCGGCCCACTGGTTGGCAACCACTGGTATAGGGTCTCCTGCTTGAGCAGGGGGTTGAACTAAAAGACCTCCAAGGTGCCTTCCAGCTCTATTTTAATTGATATTCTATGTAGCAGAAGTTGGAATCATTCATGGAGGTTGACAGAACAGCAACATTAAAATCATCATATTGCCTTTTTCTATGCTGTAATCTCCCTTTAATGACCATTCCCATATCAAAGTTATTATTTGTGATTCCCTTTATTTATTTATTGTCCTTTCTGCCTCTTGACTGCCTTTTATACAGTGGTGGGTTTCCCCCCAAAATTACCACCATCTATGGGCGTGGCTTGATGATGGGCACGCTTTGCATGTGCATACGCAGAGGGTTTGCTACTAACCTTCTCCTGCAATCCTGCATTCTCTCTGTGTCTTCAATAGCTGACGCGCGGCAACCCACTGAGGTCAGTATAGAACCAGGGAAGATAGGAGAGCCCAGCAGCTGATCATCAGAGCGAACTGATTCGCTCACAGATGATACCGGTTTGGGTGAACCGGACCAAACTGGTAGAATACCACCACCGCTTTTACATCTCATTTTCAGTTATTTAGTTTTATTTAATTTTACAGCAGCTGTTTGGGGTACCATGCTTGAAATGGGGAAAAAAGGTAGGACCATCATTTTTAAAATAAATGAATGTATAGCAAAAAAAAGAAGCATGGAAAGCCAGTTTGGTTTAGCAGTAAAGGCAGCAAGAGACCATGAGTTCAAGTCCTGCTTTAACCATGAAAAGCAGCTGGGTGACCTTGAGCCAGTTACTCTCTCTCAGGCCAAGTCATCTCACAGGGTTGCTGTTGTGGGAAAAACAGGAGGAAGGTGTGTTGGATATGTTCACCTCCTTGAGTTATTTGTAAAAATAATAAAGGTGGGATACAAATAAATTAAAAATCAGCTCACTGAAAAGAACCTCGAACCTTCAACTCCTATATTAAGATTAGGGTGTGTTCTTTAGGGCTTTTCCAGATTTCTCTACAGAGAAAGATCTACATATAAATTCTTCCCTAACCCTACGGCAATATGACAGAGCTCCATCTCTAAAATGCATATACACACCAAACCACACATATTTTTAGGAAATGCCTCTTGGGAAGGATAAAAGTAGAGAAACGACCTGGTATATTTAATTTTTTCCCACAGACTTCTTTTTCACTAGAAATCTCTGCCCATCACAACTGCTTACTTTTCCTTCCTCCTGGAAGGATGGAGTTGCCTGGGTGTCATTAATCTTGCAAAGATGCATTTAAACCTTCCTGGGACTGGGGCATGGGTGTGGGAAACAATTAGGGAGTTGTACATTTGAAAACAAAAACATCATAGGAAGACTTGCTTCCCTCACACACATGCATGCTGTTTTTTTCTGCTGGAAATCTAAAAGATACCACATGTGGGCTTGTGATAATCTGGGCAGCAAAGAGTTGGCAGCAAGAAGATAATTTTCTTCTTTCACAGACTTTTCAATGTTTTTGCAGTATCCCTTTCTAAACCAGGTTTGTCTACATTGATTTCCCCTTAGAATGTATGGCTTTACACTTCTTTAGATTTATTTTTAATGTGCTGTGCACAGGGTGGTATACAGAGTATTGACATGGTATGGTGAAGTCAAGATGGTGGCTACCATAGTACAATCAAAGCTCCACCTAAATGGCCACCTCTTGACTCTTTCAACCATGCTCTGCAAATACTCCTGGTTTCCGAAGTGTCAAGAAAGAAACCACACTAGCTTTGCAAAAGAGAATCCATGGAACGGTGTTTACTGAATGCTCAGACTCCAAACATTTCTCTGGAGTTTGCAGCTGGCAGAAACTGAAGGAGCAAACCAAGCTGGTTTGCCAAGCTATTTGGGAAAGTTGTTTGCTTCCAGTAGGCAGGAAATGATCAAACTGCTGTTTAAAATGCAAATTACAGGTTGCACCTAAAACAAAATATGCCCTGATAACAATTCCCATAGCATTGGAAGTTTCTGTTCTTCCTAACTCTGGGGACGGGGACGAAAGCCTCAACAGCGTCTAGGTTATATCAAATGCACAGTCATCCTTAAATAATTTTAAAGCCTGAGTGCAGACAATTCAAATGCTGCAGCCAGAAGAATGGAATGCATTTCTTCACAAAAGAAATGGCTGCCATTTATTCTATTATATCTAAACAGTCGGAGCTTTGAGGGAACCTGCTTGCTGGCTGGGCAGTTCATAAGTTTCTTTTATGCAAGAACCAGGTGTTGTAACTCAGTTGGTTTTAATGCATTTAAAAGCAGCACAGAAAGTTGAATGGATCATAATATCCAAAGAAGGGACTTAATAAATTGCCCCTAATTGTAATTCCTTGGGGCTGGTGTTTGTGTGCAGGTGGGTGGGTGGGTGGGTGGGTTGGGGGGGGTTCTTTCTTTTAGTGGGAGAAAACAAACTCCTTTCCGTTTCTACAGTGGCTCAAGTTAGTTCTAATTTCACATTTCCTCTTAGGTCTCAGAAGCCTTTGAAGAATAAAAGCCTGGTGGCAGGGACTTAAGAATATCATACTCTCAGCGTGTTCAAAATTGGTATTTTAAACTTTGACACGGGAGGCTTCAAAAAGGATTTTGTGCCATGATTAATACGCTAATGCACACACGAATAGAATCTCCAAGAAGAACACGAAATGACCCGGGGACAAAATAGGAAGTTTGCTTTACAACAGTTCAAAGTTACCTCAGGGCCTCATGAAAAGCGACTTACAGCCTGTATGCATGATATTGCATCACCTTCAGCATCATGGGATTGCAATTTGGGCACTTGTCAACCAACTTGTGTTTACAAATGGTGCTATTGTCCTGTGATCAGATGATCAAAAGTTGCTACTTTTTTTTGGGGGGGTGTGTGACAATTTCTAGCAAAAAGTGCCCATTTGGGACGCTGGGTTTGCTTAATGACATCTGATTAATTTAACAACTGCTGTTAGATTGTCATCCAGTCGAGTCTAGCTCAACTTATGATCTCAACAACTAGTGACAAAAATTCCAATCCTGACTGTGGATGTATACACCAATAGTCCTCAACTTATGACCACAATTGAGGCCAACATTTCTATGGCTCAGAGAAACATTTGTTAAATGAGTTTTGAACCTTGTTTATGACTTTTCTTGACACTTGTGTGACATGAATTGCTGTAGTTGTTATGTTAGTAATACGGTTGTTAATGAATCCCCACTGACTTTACTTCTTACAAGTTCGGAAAAGGAGACCACATGAGCCTGGGACATTGCAACCAGAGGTGGTATTCAGCAGGTTCTGACCAGTTCTGGAGAACCGGTAGCAGAAATTTTGAGTAGTTCAGAGAACCAGCAAATACCACCTCTGATTGGAAATTTTATAGTATCCTTCCCCTGCCATGCCTGCCATGCCACACCCATAGAACCGGTAGTAAAAAAATTTGAATCCCACCACTGATTGCAACCGTCATAAATATGCTTCACTCGCCAGGCATCAGAAATTTGTTTTCCATTTTAAAAAATTATTTATTGAAATTCAAAATATTAAAAAGTTTACAAAAATTCCTATAATAGAAAATGCATCAATATCTTTCAACATAATTTTCTTGACAGTACAATTAGCACAGTACATACAATTAATACTTGACAGTTGTTCACAGTATTAGTAATACTAATTCACAGTGCCTTAATAATATTAATAAAACAGTAATTCATATATATATAGGTCAATGGTTCAAAGAAAAAGAATATTGTATTAACACTAAGTACATGTGTACACACACACACACACACACACACATGTATGTATGTATGTATGTATGTATGTATGTCTGTATGTATGTATGTATGTATGCTGTTCAGCTTCTTTCGGGTATTTTCCCACGTCATTGTAGTTGTGCTTTTAAAGTGGTAGCAACGTTTCGGCAGAATCTCATCTGCCATCATCAAATTAAATTAAACGTTGCTACCACTTTAAAAGCACAACTACAATGACGTGGGATAATAACTGAAGGAAGCTGAACAGCATACATGTAAGTACCCGCAAAAACTTAAAAAAACAAATATACATATATATTATGATCAGAGATAAATTTATATCATTATAGTCTATGTGCTGTTCTCTGTATTCCATAGCCATAAGCAGAGATAAGGTATGCATTTTTAGCTATACAATATAACTACCTAAATATTATAAATTAAATATGAATATTTATATAAATCTCTATTTTCTGGCAGTTTCTCAATTTCAACAACTTCTCACTGATCTTACCTATATACTAATATAACAATTTTAGTAGAAATTTTGATCATATGACCATGGGGAAGCTGCAATGGTCATAAATGTGAAAAACGGTCATAAGTCACTTTTTCAATGAGGTTTGAACGATCACTACTTGAACTGTCATAAGCCGAGGACTACCTGTAGAGGATTTACCTATGGACTCTGCATGTTTCACCAAGACAGGAACAATGGGTGTAGCTTATGAGGATTAGCAGGCCGAGCTAGGCTAAGCTTATCAACAATGCTTCCCTTTTTCTTTTCTCACCCTAACTGAACTGAGATGCAAAGTGGGGCAATTCCTAATCCCACACACAGAAGAATGGGAAGGACATTGCAGAGTTACTACGTGGGTTGCTAGGTGGCGTGTATACCAATTTCCTCCTTCCTGACAACTGTAGGCAAGGGAAGTACACTTCAGAGTCAATGGAGCTGGAAAGGAAAGAGATGGAACCAGCTCTCTGCAAACATCTATGGGATCAGAAGTGGCTTTCAGCAGCTTCTGGCCAGTTCAGGAGACCTGGTAGTGGAAATTTTGAGGAGTTCGGAGAACCGGCAAATACCACCTCTGAGTGGCCCCACTCCCATTTATTCCCTGCCTCCCAAATCCCAGCTGATCGGCTGGGTCTTCTTTTGTTACCCTGCACAGGAGAATGGAACTGGAAAGCAGGTTAGTGGGGTGGGGAGAGAATGGGGATTTTGAAGTAACCTTCCCCTGCAATGCCCACCAAGCCACGCCATCAGAACCAGTAGTAAAAAAATTTGAATCTCACCACTGGTTAAGATAATGGATGTCGTGTATCACAGCTTAGCTGCTGCCCTACCAGAAACTCCAATAGCTGCACCCATCCACCCACCCACCTATCCTCCTTTCTTTCAGCCAGAGACATTGAGAAATTACTTTCCCTGACTTCTGTTTGATAAGCAGCCAAATGTAGCTACTAAAGGTAGTTCTCCATTTACAACCACAATTGAGCCAAAGTTTCCAAGACAGTTGAGTGACTTTTGCCCCATTTTTTAATGATTTTTTTTTACCAGATTGTTAAGCAAATCAGTGCAAGTTGTTAAGTGAATCATGCAATCATTAAGTGAATCCGGCTTGCTGGGAAGGTTATGGTGATCACATGACCCCGGTGACACTGCAACAATGGTGATCACATGACCCCGGGACACTGCAACTCTCATAAATACATAGCCCAGTTGCCAGGCGCTTGAATTTTGAGCACGTGGATCATGGTCAACAGTTGTAAATGTAAAAAATGGTCATAAGCAGTGGTGGGATTCAAATAATTTAACAACTAGTTCGCCCAGGGTCAGGTTGGTTGTCTGGGATGCGTGGCCCATCCTGTCCTCCAGCTTTGCTGCACATGCTGCGCAGGAGAACAGAGCTGGAAAGCAGGTTAGTGGGGTGGGGAGGGAATGGAGATTTTGCAGTAACCTTCCCCTGACGTGCCCACCAAGCCACACCCACAGAACCGGGAGTAAAAAAATTTGAGTCCCACCACTGTGTGGGATGCCATTCTTCAGGCTGTATATTCCACTCTTCCTCTTCAGAATATTCTTGCTAAAACCCACTCGCTAGAAAGATCGATCTGTAACACAAAAAAGAGAAGGGGTGGAGGGGAGGGGGACAAGGCCAACTTAATATAGACAGTGGAATGAGAAACCTTCCAAGCTTATGGGTCTTTCCAACCACTGTTGGAGAAAGTGTTTTGAAGGCCAGCTTAGTTGCGTGGTTTTCGATTGCAAAGTAACGAGGCTGGCCAAAGACCAAAAGTCCTGTCTGCTTCTCTTCCTGTTTCAAGAGCTGCCTGCTGCTCTGGTCTGAGCAGCCGGGGATTTTTTTTTGCTCTGAGATACTGTCAGCAACCTGGTTTGGTTCGCTTCTACCGTTTCTTCCTGCTGCGTAGAACTTGGTGTAACTTTCGCACTGTCATGGATGCTACAGCTTTGCCCCCACCCCCCCCGAGAGATTTCCCTGGAATGCGTCACTGGGACAAAAAAAACCAAAAAAAAAAAAACACGCCCCAGCTCTGGTAAACATTAGAATAATGTAGAAAGAAAGAAAGAAAGATATTGAAAAATAGTTGCCGGGGGAATAGCAGAGTGCGGAGTGGGGTGGTGGGAAATAGGATAAGGGAATCTGACAAAAGCCTTTTCATTTTCTCCTTTCAGAGCCAAGTGTTATTAATTTCCCTTTTCTACTTCAGCAAATGCAAACAATCAATCTTAGTGGATATGGATCCCGAGGATTATGATCTAAGCTGGGGATCTCCAAACTTGGCAACTTTAAGACTTGTGGACTTCAACTCCCAGAATTCCCCAGCCAGCATGTGGAGTTGAAGTCCACAAGTCTTAAAGTTGCCAAGTTTGAAGACCTCTGATCTAAGCTCCTGCCAGCATAAGGCTCCACTGACCTGACTCCCCATCATACAAATGGAGTTTGAGGATGTTCCTTCGTTGATCCAGAGTGAAGGGCAGACATTGTTTACTCTTTCTCTTAAGGTACAAGGTGTTTTCCTCTTCTCGACATCACGTGATTAATGGGCATCGGACAAAGGCAATCCAGCTTGGTCTAAAGATCTGTCCAAAAAAGGAAGAGGAAAAAGCACTATCAAGGTTTAAATCGGGCTGAAGGTGTGACAGGGTTAGTGTGATTGGGGAAACATTGGAGTTCCCAGCCTGTACGATAACTCCGTAAATCACTTCTGAGCAAAGGTGACAATGTGCGTAGCAATGAATGGAGTTCGTCATTGCCCAGGTTGTGTAAGTCCCACAACAGAAACTTAAAGGAAACGCCTGGGAATTACACAGCATAGGTAAAATTCTGGCAAGAAGGGAAGGCTACAAAGTGATGCTTATACAGCAAATCCCTTTACTCCTTTTCCCATCCTCACATTGTCTAAAAACCAGGGTTTTCCAATCTTGGCAACTTTAAGATATGTGGGCTTCAACACTTAACATGACTGGCAGGGGGATTCTGGGAATTGAAGTCCATCCATCTTAAAGTTGCCAAGTTTGGGAACCCCCTGGTCTGAACAACCCCAACTTTGCACTACTTCCTGAAATGACTGTGAAGTTTCAGACAGAACATGAGACTTTGCAGAGAACTGCTTGTTTACTACAGAAAGAAGAAAGATCTGTGGGGATCTCATGCTGCTCTCAAACCACATATTGTCTGCTTGGAGTCAGAAAGCTTTGAGATCAGTGCCTTGATACAGCCTTAGTGAGATGCTTCAAAGGAATATGTGTATGTTTGATGAGGCACAAGATGCTAAGAGTTTGTCTGCCAGCTGTTAAGAGGAATGTTAAAATTGGCATCCTGAGTCACACACAAGATGAAGCCATAATCTAGGCACCCTGATGCTCCCCCTGGTGTTTTGGATACCAACTCCAACAGCTTAAGCCATTGTAACCAAATCATGGAGAATGATTTTTAGCCACAAACTGCATGCAGTTTGTGGCTAAGATTAAACCCTGACGTGGTTTGTTTGATTCTAATGTTTTGTGGCTTGGATATGTGAATCAAGGCATAGCAGCTCCTTGAGGCATTGTGTTTGGACATGTGAATGCAGCCAAAGCCTAACGTTAGCAGGCAGAAAGAGAAATAAGGTGCAGTCAGGATGTTTTCAGCTGGAGGAGAAAAAAGCAGCAACAAGACTTACAACTGGTATGAAAGCAAAATCCCATTTCACCCAGAAGTGCTTGATATTGCTTATAGAAGAAGCTAGCATGGAGAACTCAGATCCATTTCATTAATGCTCCCAAATCGGAGCTGCACGTTTCCATACAACCATAATGACTCTGGTTTACAAAAAAAAAAAAGAAAAAAATATCAAGAAAGACAAGGCAGTTGACTGGAAAACAGAACCAAACAGACCAAACAACAAAGACCAAACTGAATTCAAAATCTCTCTAGCTGCCAAATTGCAAAATATTTCTCACAATAGTTTGTCCTGGATTTATCTCTCCCCAGTCACGTTGAACAGGGCTGCCAGGGAGATGCAATAAGGGCAGAGGATTATGTGATTTTGCTGCCTTTATCACTATGATGTAAGCCCAAATATAAATGCTTACCTATGCTAAGATTCACTCTCATCTTCCACCACTGGGCCTGTAGGGTTGTCTTCATGCTCTTTATCTTGCAGAGCTGCTTAGTAGACCAAGGTGCATCCTGAGACTGACCAGGACCATAGGATCTAACAAGCTCTCTCACCTCATGAGGTGAGATGACATCAATGAGCTAAAAAGTTATCTGGCTCCAACAACAGACTAATGACAATGTCTTTCAAAGCCACATCATGATGCAACTGTGCTCCATGCTGAAGACAGCCCAACATCCAGCATCTAGTGTGAGCTTGGCTCATAATGACCTAGAACATGTCCATAATTGTCATGGACACCACAAATCCCATACTCAATGTCACCAGGTAGCAAATAATCCATTGTGGCATTGAGTATGGGTGACTCAGGGACTTGTGATCTCCACGACAATTACGGACATGTGCCAGGTCATGATGAGCCCATCCCCAGCACATACTGAGCACCACCAGTCTTGGCATCTCTGTTGCCAGCCCAGCAATAGAATCCAGTAGCTCAGACAGGGATGATCCTGGGTAGCAAGAGGCCAGTTCATCAGCAACAATCCTGTTTCCTAGACACCCACTTCAACCAAAGACATTACATCTGCTTATCTGTGGAGCAAAGTCTCTGAAAGCCTACAACAACTCAGTGGATAACTATGACTACAACACCTCCCCTAGTCTGAGGAGGGCTGATGCCAAAACCCAAACCCAGATGGCCACTTTTCCCCTCTAGGTCCACCAGAACCAAGTTGGCTGCCTCATCCACAGCCCAGTTGTGGATGGAGGAAGATTGATAACAGACTGACCTGCCATTCAACAATGGAGGTGGAGGTGGTGTCCAGGATCACCAGAGATCCAATATCCCAGTTTTGAGCGAAGAACCTGGAGCTGGTTATCAGAATTGTTCTCAGCAAGGGAGCCCAATGCTCCCAAGTCCACCTCAGGATCCTATCATATCTCTGCCCATCACGGTTCCTATATTCCTACCACTTCCTCTCCTCCTTCTCATTTCCCTCCTACTCCTTGTATCTTCCTCCTAGGCAAAGGCATTCATTCACACACACACGCACAGAGAGAGAGAGAGACCACCAAATACCCACTCATCTTTGGAGTCATGGTGGTGCAGTGATTAGAATGCAGTACTGCAGGCTAATTCTGCCAACTGCCAGCAGTTCAATCCTCACCAGGCTCAAGGTTGACTCAGCCTTCCATTTTTCCAAGGTCAGTAAAATGAGGAGCCAGATTGTTGAGGGCAATATGCTGATTCTATAAACTGCTTAGAGAGGGCTGTAGAGCACTGTGAAGCAGTATATAAATCTAAGTGCTATTGCTCCCTATCCACCCCCAACACTTCCAGTTCTCACAACAAGCACTTTCTCCCTGTCCTCTCTGGTCACAATTGTGGCACTCATTAACTTATGGGGCATTATAACAGTCCCCCCAACACAGCATCAAACCAAAATCTTCTCCCCACACCAGTAAACAACGGGGTGGGGTGGGGGAGGTAGCACAGAGAAAGTTTCTGCCTCTCTTTGGTTGCCATCTAGCAGTCGTCTGGACATTTGCAGCTCAGTTGTGGCAGCCCTCATTTTATATAATGTTTTTTTTCCAAAGATTATCACACTGGCAAGAAAGCTCTTGCAACTGGATGACTTTCTGTAGATGATTGTTGCGGGAGGGGGGAGGGGGTTGAAAGCTTGCTCTCCTAAATTGAAAATGCCTATTAAACAACCAAACTAACTAACAAATGTCTGGCATTCAAAGTTGGAGCACAGGTGAAAGGCCCACTTCTACTCAAGCTGCTCTCTTCCTCCTGTGAGCTTGCAAACATGGTTTCTTACTATCCAGAGTAGGCTCATCAAATGCAGCCCCCTCCGTTTATTTGGCTCTGCAGCCAAGGGGGAGATTGTCAGCATAGGCAGCCGGCCAGTTGCTTTCCTCAAATCTTAGGTCAAGGCAGTTCACCAGGGAGCCTTGTTTACTTCGTGCGACTTTTTCAGCAACCGTCAGTGAATGGCTACAGCCTGGGAAACCATCCCAAACTCAGAAGGCTGGAGAAGGACTGACCCAGGACATTCAGTTTCATGAACTCGGGGTTTTTTGTTTTGTTTTTTGTTCTACTTTTGCACCGCGTAGACATTACTCAGCATGACAAATGATGAGCACTTCTTCAACATCATGTGCTTTTCAAATAATGCAAAGGAAAGTTTGCAGCAGAAAGAGTAAGGAGATAAGAGCAAAACGTGTGATGGGCTTTTGTATGGATCCTGGAACCGTGGCGGCAGCAGGGAAGAAACAAAAGGGTTGGGGAAGTTTGGCAAGTTCTGTGTTTGCAGCAACATAGAGGACAACTTGATCCTCCTGGAGCATGAAATTGCGTTCTTTTTTCCTCAAAATACACGGTGTACATTGTGCAACTTGCTTAGATCTTGTTTCCCTTTATTGCAGCTTTGCAGGTGCTGTATTGTTGCAAGGCATTTGTTCACCCTTAATGCCAGGCATTTCAAGGTTCCCCCCCATCCCATAAAAAGACCCTCTTATGCTCCAGAGCTTCACATGCAAGAATTAAAATATAAGGGCATTTACATCACATTCGGTATCCATTTCTGCCACCTGTGTGATACTGCTTCAGCTCAGCAGCTTGCAACCCTCTTGACTGCATGCTGGCAAGTTAAATACTCAATTTCCTTGGTGCCTTTTGCACATTTTACGGGAGGTTGTTCTTTTTTTTTTTTTTTTACANTTTTTTTTTTTTTTTTGACATCATATATTTTTAGGAGAAACGCACTCTTGTGCAAGTCTCCCATCCTTTGTTTTCGGGTGGAGAAACCGCCTCTCCCCACTAGGTTTGCTAAATGTGACCTGTGCGTACTAAAAAAAATGGTTCAGAAGAAGTGTTTGGAATTTTAGATTTCTGCTATTCCTTAACACATACAGTTCATGTTACTTTTTCAGGGGGTCTCTTGTTTTCAGGATATGCTGCCTTGATGACATATTCACGAAGGCTGCTGCAACTCCCTCCCTCCCCCTCTTCCTGCAGAAGCCTAAGGGTGGTGGAAAGAAGCCCATTCTTGCTTTTAACCAAGAGCTGAGCACAGCTGGTCTGGCATAAGGTCGTAAGCATTTTGTCCAAATCTGTTTTGAAAACTGACAGCCCTACATGGTGCTCCGAGCTAGCAGCAGATTGCAAATTGTGGCAGGGCGCAGTGGCATGTAAAACCAGTGGGCCCTGTCTACCATCTGTTGGGCACAGCTTGCCTCCCTGACGGATTAGAGTGCCGCCGAACTCTACAGCTGTGTGTAACTTTCAGTCTAGGCTTCTTATTATTATTTTTAATTGATAAATACAGGAGAGCAAGATATTGTAATTGCCTGCGTGCATTTTTCTTGGGGATGGACTCTGTTCAACACGTTGGTAATTTAGAATGCAGCTGGTTTGGCTAATTTTGGAAAGGTTGTGCAGGGTGAATGACATCTTAGATGCTGAAGGCTAGGTGGGGCAAATTAAAACAAGAAGAATGCAACACCCAAGCAGAATGCTGCAACACAACAGGTCTGCAGGGTTACAGACAAAACTGCATGACTGTTTCTGTGTGGGCAAGCTGTGTGTATGTGTGTGTGCATTTGTTAAAGCCACAGGAAGTTGTCTGGCTAAAAGTGGAACGGAATTCCCAGGGTTTTATTTCCCTCAAAATAATCCTCCTAAAATCCCACCTTGTCTTTGAGCCACTGGAAATTGAGTGAAAGTTTTGAGAGAACAAGTCCGTAAAGGAAGATGTTTTGGCCTAGGATTTTATTTTATTCTTTTTAAAGGTATTATTGGAAGTTAAAACCCACCCCTCTCCTAGAAAAATGAAGTATCCTAAGATATATTTTAAAAGAATATTTCCCCTAAAAAGAGTAAAGTAGAAACTCAGAGAGGCAGAGACTCAGCCCCCCAACACCACCACCTTTGCTAATGGGCCATTAAGGCCTAGGCCAGAGTATTCTACATAACAAAGGCCACTACCCATCTCACTACCTGGCCTGGGAAGATTTTTTCAGCCAACACTCAAGTGAAAGCCATGGGGTCCAGACAAAGCCTACAAAGTTAGCTAAGACCCCTGGACCTGGGAGTCTGACAGCCAATGAGATACTTTTTTTGCATAGGAACAGGAAACACTTAAGGTTTATAACCCCAACAGAGGTTATACAAGGATCTCTCAGCATCTTGGCCTGCCTTCTTGATCGTCTCCTTTCACCTTGGAGCACGTGATTATCTTTTTTCACTTTGCAGTTTGAAGCCATGTGCTTTTGTCCACCTTTAAACCATCTTCCCAAACAGCCTCCATGTTTCCGGTGTCTTTTTCCCCACTTGGAACTGAACCCAGAAGGATATTTCTTCCAACAGTAGCTACTCTAATTCTGAGTCACATGCTTTGGGAATGCTGGCCCCATTTCTGTGCAAGAGAAAAAGGTTGCCAGGGAAAAGATTCTTCTGGCGGAAACTGCATTTGATTTGCATGGGAAAGCGCGCGCACACACACACACACACACACACGTACGTTTCTCACTGTTTTCCCCATGCAAATCCTGGAAGAGCCTCTCTGTATTTGAAGCAAGAAAAAGAGCGAGTTCACATTTTCTCCTGCTGTTGGAAAATGCCGACCATTATAAGCCATCTATACTAAACAATTTTTTTTTTAAAAAAAAACCAAACCTGCTTGTTCAATCTACATAGAATTAATGCCAGGCCTGGTTGTGGTTATTACACCAATATCGATAAAAGAAGCCCCACCCCCCTTAAGTTTTTTTAAATAATACCATTTTGCATCTTTCAAAGGGCCCTTTAAACTTTTCTTCTTACAATTCACCTCTGCTCTGCAGAAGAAGCCACCCCAGAGTGGAAACCCAGCAAATGTTTGTTCAGGAATTAAATTAAGCAAGACTGACTTGGCAGAATATCTGGGCTGATTTTCCTGGAAGGGAGTGACTGAACTGACTGTACAGCAAATTTGTCACTTCCTGGTCTGTCTTCAAGGACAAAGGCAGTTGGGTACTTGGACTGCGTATACGCAGAAAGCAAAAAAAAAAAAAAGTTCCATGTAATCTCCCCCCCCCCGCCCCACTTCCTTCATTCTTTTCCCTACCCCATTATTTAAAGTTTGCAAGAAGGGAATGGCAAAAAATAGCTTGGGCATGGAAGGAGAGAATATTTCCAATGATGATTATAAATGAAGGAGAGGAGGTGGTGATCGGAATGGCATCATTGCATTGTAGTTCTTTGCAAGTTGTGCCTATTCATAGTATTGGAAGTCAAAACCCGCCCCTCTCCTACGAAAATGGAAATATTTTAGGATAATACTAAAAAAGGCAGAATATTTCCCTTAAAAAGAAAAATAGAAACTCAGACAGGCAAAACTTAGCCCTCTCCCCCACCTTTGCTCTGGCCTATTTTACATAACAAAGATCTACTCCTGGTAAAGCTATAATAAGAATTGCCCAAGAGCCCTTTCATTAAATCACCATCCAGCAAGGATTAACCAAGCTTGGGACTCAGGACAGCCTATAGAGTTGCCCCTGCATGGCCCTATGGGAGTCTGACAACCAATCAGAATACAAGCTTAAATTCAAATCCCAGCAGGGGGCATAAAACCAAGGGTCTTTAAGCATCTTGCCCCTTCTTTTCCTTCACCCAACATCTTGAAGCATGTGAGTGTCCTTTTCACTCTGGAGCTCCAAGCCACGTGGTCCTGTCCACCATTAAACCATCTTTCCAAGCAGTCACCATGTTTCCAGTGTCTTTTTCCCCACTTGGAACTGAACCCAGAAGGATATTTCTTTCAACACAGATACACTTGACTTACAGCCATTTGTTTAGTGACCGAAGTTACAACGGTGCCAAAAAAAAAGTGACTTATGGCTGGTTTTTACACTTAATGCCCGTTGCAGCATTCCCCCAGGTGATCAAAATCTGGGTGCTTGGCAACTGGCATGTATTTATGACAGTTGCACTGCCATGGGATCACTCTTTGTAATCTTCCCGGCCGGCTTCAGACACACAATTTCACTTGGAGAAACTGAATTCACTTAATGACTATGTGATCCACTTAACAACTGGAGCAATTTGCTTAACAACGGTGGCCAAAAAAGGTTGCAAAATGGGGCAGAGCTCACTTAACAACTGTCTTGCTGAGTGCTTAAAATTTTGGGCTCATCTGTCATAAGTCAAGGGCTTACCTGTACGTCAAAGATCACCCTCTGCCATTTTCCCATTAGAATGGGGTTAGTTGCATTGCATGCTTTATGACAGAGGTCTCCAACCTTGGCAACTTTACGACTTGTGGACTTCAACTCCCAGAATTCCTCAGCCAGCATGGAATTCTGAGAGTTGAAGTCCACAAGTCTTAAAGTTGACAAGATTGGAGACCCTTGCTTTAGGAGAACAATGCCCCTTGAAACCTCTTTTAAGACACGAAATTCCTCTAGAATTAAAAACCCCGCTGCTCAAAATATGCATTGCCCTGAAACCATGTCTCAAAGGTCACCTCAGGCCAGTCAAATCTCCTTATCCTTGGTTATTTCATATTTTTTCTCTAACTTGAGAAACAAAATATTTCTTTTGGGCAGCCCCCTATTGTTACCAAGGGACGGCCCAATTTCTTAGGATTTAGTAAAATTTTCATACCCAGCCAGATTATTTGTGCACACAAAATTAACAACAAACGCACATGGAATGTGTTGCTAATAGACCCACCAAGGTGAGACAGTAGAATGTTATAAGGCAGTGTTTTCTCTGCAAGAAGTGAAGATACCTTAACTGCAGCTTGTGCCAAATCAGGAACATCTTCTCACAAAATGTATGGACTTTCTGGATATAAATTTAAGGTTTGGGAAGAAAACAGCTTCCCGTCCAATATGTTAATTTGAGGAATGGCAACAGGTAGCACGATCCTAATTATATGCTTTTATAAATAACTCTACACCAACAGAACTGAAACATCAGATAATTAAATATACTTATGGGATTTGTACATTTCAACATATTTGGAGGCACCAGACTGAATCCTGACTCAGGTTTTCTGCCTGATCCGCTCTCTAGACTAGAAAGGACTAGAGAGGACCGAAGAGGATAATAAACTATATGAATTGAATGGCTGATTTCACCACCAGAAATTTGTTTTCACTGAACTTTGTTGCATAAGACAAAGTGGTTTGTTTTACACATAATGTTAACCTACGCTCCCTGACTTCCAACATCAGGTAGTCCTTGACTTACAACCATTCATTTAGTGACTGTCTGAAGTTACAATGGCATTGAAAAAAATCTGTTTTCACATGTGCAACCATTGGAGCATCCTCATGGTCATGTGATCAAAATTCAGGCATTGGCAATTGACATGTATTTATGAGAGTTGCACTGTCCCAGGGTTATGTGATCACCACCTGTAACCTTCCAAGCTGACTTCTGATAAACAAAGTCAAATAGGGAAAGCCAAATTTGCTTAATGACTGCATGATTCATTTAACAACTGCAATGGTATACTTAACAACTACTGCAAAAAAAGTGGATAAAATGGCAAAAAACTCATTTAACAACTGCCTTGTTTAGCAACAGACATTTGGGTCTTAATTGTGGCCATACGTTGGGGACTATCTGTGCTGTTTTTACAAGGAGCCCCAACTAAGTCACATTATGGGTCAATATAAGATATGAATCTAGGCTGGTCCTTTAACGTTTTGTGATGCAGAATTTTACTTGGTGTGACATTTTCCCAGAGGCAGAATGCATTAAATAATGCTTTTGCACTGTTCTATTTGGCTTATTTTGTTTATCACTTAGCCAAAGTGATAGTTGTCCCTTCTTTCTCTCCTTCCATTCTCGAAAAAGAGAATGCACAAGCTGTTGATGGATTATTAGAGATGGTTAGAAACCACATTTCTTCTTTCTCCTCCAGAAAGACTTGACAAAAGTTTGCATCCAGGGTATCACTGAAGCCAGGCTGCTGGACAAAAGGCAATCCACTCATAGATCTCTTTTTGTGAACTCATGAAAGAAGGACCAATTATTATCAATAGATAAGACTTTTTTTTGTCTTGGTTCTTGAAGGGCATGTTACCCTCATGACATAAATATTTGCTTAGCTACTTGTACATAGTGTGAACAGTTAACTTTGGGCCTTTGGTGTTGTGCAGTTCCAAATGGCTGGGGTGGGGTGGGGGGGAATTATAGCTGAAGAGGTGAACATAGCTGTGATGGGATCTCCCCTTCGAGTCTTAGTTGCTGCCTTTCTCTTATCATCCCCCTGAACAAGGACTGAGTTTCACAAGTTGCTAGACTGTTGATTGAACTAAGCCAATAATGTGGATTTGAAGAATCCAAGGGTGTCCAGCTTTGGCAACTTTAAATTCTTATTATTTAAATATTCTGTAACACTAATGGTGATGTTCCCACACGCAATTTAAAATGAACCTAATTGGCTAGGGTCAAACACCAAACTCCATCATGAAATATCTATCCCTGGTTGCATTTACACTGTACTTTGAGCCATACAACTAGCTAATCATAGTTTAGCCTAAGATTCTGTATGAACCCAGAGGCTTATATACCATCTATGGCTTATAAACCATAGATTGAATTTGATGTGAAAATACACCCAGTTGGACTTATTCAGAAGCCATCTCTTAACTGTGATATGCAACCTGAAATTTCCAAAGTAAAAATTTAAAAATAGTCAAGACATTGTTGATGACCCCCACTAGGTAAGGACCTTAGAGTACTCATCTCTAATGATCTAAGTTTAAGAGTCTACTCTAACTACATAGTCAAAAAGGCATTAAGAGTTGTTAACTTAATCCTGCACAGTTTTTTTTTTGGTAATATCACACTACTAACTAGAGCATACAAAATATTTGCTAGACCAATACTTGAATACAGCTCATCAGTCTGGAACCTGCACTACATATTGGATATTAATACAGTCGAGAAAGTCCAGAAATATTTCACAAGAAGAATTCACCACTCCTGTACTCATAGCAGAATACCTTATGCCACCAGATTTGAAATTTTAGACCTAGACAACCTAGAACTACGCCGCCTTAGGTCCGATCTAAGTGCGGTACATAAAATTATCTATTGCAAAGTCCTAACCATCAATTAATACCTCAGCTTCAACCACAACAATACAAGAGTATACAATAGATACAAACTCAAGGTAAACCACACCAAACTTGATTGCGGGAAATATGACTTCAGCAACAGAGTGGCCAATGTTTGGAATACTCTCCCTGACTCTGTGGTTTCTTCCCCAAACCCCAAAAACTTTAACCTTAGACTGTCTACTATTGACCTCAACCCTTTCCTAAGAGGTCTGTAGGGGGCGTGCATAAGCATCTCTGACACCGAGTAGCTTAGGAAGCCACATGAATGAAATGCAAACTTCAAGCTACATCGACATTTTATTTTATCCTGGTATTGTGATGCCTGACTTATTTTCATAACACACAAGAAAGTCTCCAATTCGTGATCCCAGGCATCTTAACAGTCCACATTTATTTATTTAATGTATATGCTGCCCCTGTTGTGGACAAGGCAACTCTGAGTGGTTTATAGTTTCCAAACTACAGTTTCTTCAAGGTTGTTTTTGCTTCATTTTGTTTTTAGTAACAGTTCTTCAGTACTACCTGAGATTATATTGACAGCAAGCAAGAATCATAAGGAAACACTTTTAATTAAAGCTTCCTGGGGCTTGCTGCGTAAGATTTATTCAATTACATCTGGTCCATGAAAATGGACCCGGAGAGATAATATCATATAACATCACCCAGGCTATCGAGCAAGGACTTTAACCTTGCTTTCAGGTGATCACAGAAAAGCAGAGTTAAGATATCTCAGCAGTTCGATCTTAACATAAAGAATGGTTGACTGGGAAGGAAACAAAAAAACAAACAACCTACTTGTAATACTATCCGAGCTGCAATCAGTAAGTGATTGTCATGGCACAGAATCAAGCCTGATCATCTCTTCACTGGAGCAGAAATTTCTGTGTTCAAGGGGCTTGAGAGAACTGTGATTGCTCGAGTTAGAGGCCGAGCAAGCTGCCAAAGGAGAGAAATAACTATAAACCTGCAAACTGTGTACATTGCACACAGTGTGAATCTACATGGATGTAAACATGACACAGCCTTGTTTTGAAAGCAAACATGTTTTCAAAGCAAACATGTGTATCTCACAGCTGGCCTGGCAGTTGAGCTCAGGCACTTGTTAATCAATGCAGCTGCAGGAGGTTCAATCGAGTGTGCAAAGAACAAGGTGCAGGAATGGCATCCGTGCAATCCAAGCAATGTGAACAATACCCGGTGGAGCAAATGTATTTGCGTTGGTTTTGTTTTGAATATAATAGCCTGCTTGATGGTACAGCTTGATACTCAGAGGCAGAGCCTGAAGTGAGCTGTACTTTTTCAAGATCTGCCTGCATTCCTATTACAGGGAAAGAATAAAATCATAATAATGTTTTTTTTAAGAAACCGCCGCCACTCCTTGCAAGGATCCCAACTGGAGCATCTGCAATAATGCAATATTCTATCTCCCCCTTGAAAAGTATCCATCGGAGAGGAGGAGGGATTGAACTTTTCCTAACCTTTAACTGCAACAAGGAAGAAACGGTCTTGGATGACTTCTGTGTGATCCCTCTGAGGCAATTCGAAGCAGGCAATCTTGGATAATCTCTCAGTTTCTTCAATCCCTTTTCACATAATTTTGTTTCCAGTCCCCTTCTTGCAACCCTTGCTGAATCCTTTTTTTTTTAGAGTGGTGCCCAGAACTAGATACAGTACAAAGGTGGAGTCAGCAAAGAAAAGAACTTTTACAGAATTTTCCTGCAGCTGGATTTAAATGTAGCCCCTCCAGAAAGTTCATACTGGCATGCATTGTGGAGAATATTTTTGGACCTGAGGGATTCTTTGGGAAAGCAGCTGGCAGGCACTGAGGCTCCATGTTTTCTATTCCTGCAGTCTTCCTGTTAGATAAATGAACATTTATTAGGTATTTCTTGGAAAGTTTCTAAACCAGATAATAACCATTTTTAAAGCTGCCCATAACATGGTTTTAACATTCCATTTAGGCCCGGTGACCTTCAACCTTTGAAACTGCTGTATTAATAAAATGGGTATAACAGTGAGGCAAGACTCAGACCTTGAAACATCCCATTCAGTAATACCTGATTTCATTTTGATGAAGAGCTACTGATAAGACTCCAATTATAATTTCCAGGTGTGCTAATTGCAATGCCATCCAGCCCACAACTGGCTAATTAGAATGATAGAAAACTAGCTGTTGATTTACAGCTGTTAACCTTGAATATTCAGAGATAGACTTCCTGATAGATGTAACACCTCTTTCTGCTAGTTACCGTATCAAGTTTCATGTCTGTCTTATGGTCCCAGGAATGATATGGTTGCTGCAATTGCTTTTAACTCTCACAGTACTCAACTGCAAGGTCTTTGACTGAAGTTTAGAGCAATGAAGTTCAATGCTTCATTGAACACCATTGAACACATCAATGCTTCATTGAACACTTAAAAACACCAGGCTAGGAGGGCTGCTGAATGCATGCATACTTCAGAGGAAAGTTCAGTTGTGCTGTAAAACTGAAATTAACATTGCAATAGCAATAGCACTTAGACTTATAGCGCTTATAGCCCTCTCTAAGCGGTTTACAGAGTCAGCATATTGCCCCCAACAATCTGGGTCCTCATTTTACCGACATTGGAAGAAGACTGAGTCAACCTTAAGCTAGTCAGAATCGAACTGCTGTCAGTTGGCAGAATTAGCATGCAATGCTTCATTTTAACCACTGTGCCACCACAGCTCTTTGCAAAGGATATGTACTCTTGAATAAGTGGGGTTTATCTCTCTTACAAAGTAGCAGAGCTTCAATGCCTTGAGAAAGCTGCTTCTTTGGTTCAGGAAGGATGAAAAACAGGTGCATCTGTGCCATTCAGGTAGTCTTCCACTCATGATCACAACAGAGCCCAAAATTTCTATTGCTAAGTAAGACAGTTGTTAACTGAGTTTTGCCCCTTTGACGAACTTTGTTGCCACGGTTGTTAAGGGAATTGCTGCAGTTAAGTTATGTAGTAACATGGTTGTTAAGTGAATCTGGCCTCCCTTGCTAATCAGAAGGTCACAAAAGATGATCCCAGGACCCTGGGACACTGCAACCATCATAAATAGATGCAAGATGCCAAGCATCTCAATTCTGATCAGGTAATACTGTAACAGCCCTAAGTGTGAAAAATGGCCATAGGTCACTTTTTGCAGTGCCCTTGGAACTTTGAACTGTCACTAAATGAATGTTTGTAAATCAAGGATAACCAGCAAGAAACATTAAGGAGCATTTTTTTCCTGTAGGGAATACACGACCCCTGATTTTCAGGCAATGGCTGGTAGAAAAATGAACAATCCCCAATCCACAGTAAAGAGTGCAGCATAGCCTGAAAGGCAGCAGCAGCATTTGAATTTTGAGAATTTCAAAAGCCTTGAGAGTTGGGGCACCCACTCATCTGCTGTCCTTCAGAGCTTCTAGCTTGATGGTTCTTGAAGCACAAACATTAGCAGGTGTTGTTTGTGCTCTAAAAAACTCTACCAGCTGATTTTTGTCACAGTTCCTGGTCTGATCCCTTTTTCTTACCAGCTAAGGACAAATATTAACCCCAGAAAAACTTTACTGCTCTGAAAGCCACCTGTTTATGAAACTCCTTTCTTGAAGATTTGCATAAAAGAGAAGCATCTCCCAGGGGAAGTTTTTTTGTATAGAGACTGTGTCCATCTAATGGTATCTTCTTGAACTCTGCATCCCTGCTGGTTGGACAGCAGGGATGTCCAATCATAGCAACGTTAAGACTTCTGGATTTCAACTGCCAGAATTCCCCAGTCAGTCTTAAAGTTGGCAAGGTTGAACTCCCTTGCTGCAAAACATAGCATCTTTCCAACTATTGATTGTGTTGCATTTTTATTTGGACAAATGTCAACCCTCCTACAGCAAGGACTTATTCAGATTGCCTATTGAAAGGGTGGAAGAAACCATCCTCTTCCTGCTTATTAAAGTATACTCTGTTTGTTAAAACAATAAGATGGGTTGAAAGGTATTATGAAGTAATTCGTCTGCTCTAATTAAATGACTTTGAATATATATTGCAATGCTGGATTAGCTACACCATAGCTGAGATTACCTTAGGTTACCTTAGGTAAATTGCTGATGTGCTTGGTGTGTTTTTTCAACTTTTGAAAAACAACCACATCTAAGCTTGTTTTACATTAAGAACTACACTGATGTAAGGCTTCACTATGAATCTGAATAACAAGATTTAGGTAAGACTCTATATTATGCAGAAATAATTTTTTACAATGACTTTACAAGCGATCAGGTATGCATTTCTCCCAACAACATGCAGAAAATATAACCACAGAAGAAATTTAGTCTTGCTCATGAAGATAGAGGTCTTCTGTGTCTATAAATCTGCATACAGTAGTTTTCAAAAAAGATAACTAGTGGAGTTTGCTAGACATATGCTGAAATCCCTGGCATGGTTACAAAGTTGGCTCTCTGTGTGTGCTTTCAAGTTAATGCTGATTCTCAAAGTCTGCCTGGACTAATCCCTGCATTTTTATTAACAAGGTTTTGCAGAAGTGGTTTGCCCTTGTCTCCTTCCCAGAGCTGAGAGACAATGACTGGCCTAAGGCCTCCAGCTGGCTTTGTGCTTAAGGGTGAGATTAGAATTCACAATCTCAGGGTTTCTAACCTGCACCTTAGTTACTAATTAGACCAAACTGGTTGACTGCAAAGTTGACCTCCTTTATAGACTGACTATACATTTGATTAGCCATTCTGAGCAACTGGCATCAAATTAATGACAAGAATTAATAGCCTCTCAAATTGTTAGATATTGCAGTAATATTGCACTGATACAGGAGGAACATTTTGGTTTGGGATACTTGGTGGGCTTTTAGAAATATTTAAAAAAACTCACAATGAAAAAAAACCACTCTTTCTGCCTGCATAAATTCTATCAATTCTGCAACTACTACATCAGTGGTGGGATTCAAAAAATTTTACTGCCAGTTCTGTGGGCATGGCTGGGTGGGTGTGGTGTGGCTTGGTGGGCATGGCTTGGTAGGTGTGGCAAGGAAAGGCTACTGCAAAATCCCATTCCCTTACCATCCACTAACCTGATTTCCAGCTTCATTCTCCTGTGCAGGGCAACAAAAGAAGACCCAGCTGATCAGCTGGGACTTGGGAGGCAGAGAATAGATGGGGGCAGGGCCAGTCAAAGGTGGTATTTGCCGGTTCTCCAAACTACTCAAAATTTCTGCTACTGGTTCTCCAGAACTGGTCAGAACCTGCTGAATACCACCTCTGTACTACATATAATTCAATCCTTTTCTCCTTCAGCACTGCAGGATTTCTGCCAATCAGAAATCCTGGGTTCAATGCCAATGATATCTAATAGTTGTCTACCAGTACAACAGGAAGGGAATAAGATTTATGATTCCATCTACGCAGGGGTATCCAACTGTGGCAATTTTAAAACTTGTGTGGAGAATTCTGGGAGTTGAAGTCTACAAGTCTTAAAGTTGCCAAGGTTGGACATCCCTGCTCTATAGCCTTGCAGGCATCTCCAGGGAGTCTCCGGAAGGTTGGAGAACCTTCCGGAGTGGAATGAAGCTTGGATGTGTGTGTGTGAGAGAGAGAGAGAGAAAGAGAGAGAGATATGAAGTAAAAGGGAAAATTGCCAGAAAATCACCTCTTCCTGTTCCAACAGCAGGTTTTCATCTTAACACTAATGGACTGGTCATCCCCAAATGTCGCGTGATCATATAGTGCCAAATTTATCCACTTTCTGACATTATTGATGCAAATGAAAGTTTCTCATCATCTTCCTTGTAAAAGGACCTGAGGGAGGGAGCGCATAATATGTGTGTTGAGGAAATAAAATGAGAGTCCACCTTAGGTCATGCCCTAATGGCTGGTTGCTTAATAGCCAATGCCACAAGGTGAGTCTTTAATGCAACACTAGAGCAGAATTATGTAAAATTAATGGGGCAGAATTCAAAGAAAAAAAACACAGTATGAACAATTTGCCTAGGCATAGCCAGATGTAGATGTCACTTAGTTATACTGCCATTTGGTGTGTGTGTGTGTGTGTGTCGGTGTGTATGCCTGTGAATCAGTTTTTGAGCTCTGGAGATTGCCTGGATTAGTCCTTTCAATTTTCATGATAGGGTTTTTCAGAAGTGGCTTGTCATTACCTCCTTCCTAGAGCTGAGAGAAAGTGACTGGCCCAAGGTCAACCATCTGGCTTTGTGCCTAAGGTGGAATTAGAATTCAACGTCTTCTGGTTTCTCTGGCCTACTTTAATCTTTGCACCAAACTGATTCCCCTATACTATATTATTATAACTAGTCTTCAACTTACAGCCACAACTGATCCCAATAGTTTTGTTGCTATGTGAGACATTTATTAAGTGAGTTTCCCCCCATTTTTACAACCTTTCTTGCCAAAGTTGTTAAGTGAATCCCTGCAGTTGTTAAATCAGTAACACAGTTGTTATTCTGGCTTCTCCACTGACTTTGCTTCTCAGAAGTTTGCAAAAGACACTGCAACTTTCATAAATATGAATTGTTGCCAAGCATCAGAATTTTGATCATGTCACCATGGGGAGGCTGCAATGGTCATAAGTGTGAAAAAATGGTCATAAGTCACTTTTTCAGTGATGTAATTTTGAACGGTCATTAAATGAACTGTTGTAAGTCAAGGACTACCTTTATTAGTTATATTATCTTTTTTTTTGCAGATAAGTATAGTATAGAAGTAGTCCTTGACTTAAAATCACTTGTTTAGTGGCCATTCAAAGTTAAAATGGCACTGAAAAAAGTGACTTATGACCAGTTTTCACATTTATGATTATAGCAACATTCCATGGTCATATGATCAGAATTCAGGCACTTGGCAACTTATGACAGTTTCATTGTCCCAGGATCATGCAATCACCATTTGTAACCTTGGAAGTTGGAAGCCTCGCAAAATCAATGGGGGAAGACAGATATCCTTAACGACTGCATGTTTCGCTTAACAACCGGAGTTATTCACTTAACAACTGTGGAAAAAATAGCAATAGCAATAGCATTTAGACTTTTATACTGCTTCACTGCGCCTTAGAGTTCTCTCTAAGCAGTTTACAGTCAGCATATTTGACCTCAATAATCTGGCTCCTCATTTTACTCACCTTGGAAGGATGGAAGGATGAGTCAATCTTGAGCCTGGTGAGGCACGAACTGCCAAATTGTAGGCAGCTGGCAGACAGTAGAAGTAGCCTGCAGTACTGCATGCTAACCACTGTGCCACCATGGCTCATAATAAAGTCATAATAAGGAACATAAAAAGGTCATAATATGGGGCAAAACTCACTTAAATGACTTGCTTAGCAAAGGAAGTTTAATTGTGGTCATAAGTTGAGGATTTGTTGGGTGTTAAATAATGGTTGTCTGGGGAAAAACATATTATGTCATTGTATCCTGATGTTTATTGGGAAAAGAAAATAGGATGCAAACACCTCAGATTGTTTAGATATGGCTTTTGAAAGTTCCTGGCTGACAAGAATTCACTGATAGATAGATTTTTCAGTAATATTCCTACAAAAATGAAAGGCTGGCATCTAATGTTTCCTTAAACAAGCTCCCCTTATTATAAAGAATGCAGGTAGCCTTCGACTTACAACAGTTCATTTAATGATCGTTCAAAGTTACAACAGCACTGGAAAATGTGGCCTACAACAGTTTTTCACAGTTATAACCTTCTTTACAAACCAGTTTTAAGTTTCTGGGTCTTACCATAAAAGAGGACTTGACCTGAGGTGCTCACATTGCAGCACTGGTCAAAAGGAACCAGCAGAGACTTGGTCTACCTGAAACTTCTCAGAAAACAACAACTGAATGAGAAACTGCTTCTACCGCTACACCACAGAGAGTATCTTAACTTACTGCACCTCTGTATGGTTTGCCAATTGCACAGGGGCAGATAGGAAAGCACTCCAGAGGGTTAACGTCATTGCACAGAAGATCATTGGTGGCCCTCTCCCCTCTTTGGAAGAGCTTTATAGTTCCCATTGCCTTAAGAAAATTCAAAACATTCTCAAAGATCCATCTCATCCTGGGAACCCTTTTTTTGAACAATTACCACCCGGCAGGCAGCACAGAATAATAAAAACAAGGACAAATAGGCTGAAAAACAGCTCAGGGCAGTATCCCAGGGCAGTAGCTCTGTTGAATTCTAACGTATAGTGCGGTGTTGGTGCGGTGTTGGGGGTTTTCGGTTCAATGTGTGGAGAGTGAAGGATGTGTGTTTGTGTTTATTTTAGTGGTCATGATGTGCACTGAAGATGGTGTTTGATTTCATTGTATGAAGTGCAAGGACAATAAAATAAACTAAACTAAAAGTCAAATGAGGAATCCAGATTCACTTAACAACCGGGTTACCAACTTGTCAACTGCAGTGACTCACTTAATAAGAAAGGTCATAAAATGGGACAAAACTCACACTTAACAAATGCCTCACTTAGCAACAGAAATTTTGGGCTCAATTGTGGTCGTAAATCCAGGACTACAGGTAGTCCTCAATTTGCAATCATTCGTTTAGCAACTGTTCAAAGTTACAATTGCAGTGGAAAAAAGTGACTTGCAACCAATCCTCACACTTATGACTATCGCAGTACCCCCCTCAAGGTTGCATAAACAAAATTTAGACATTTGGAAGTCGGAATGTATTTGTCCCAGTTGCAACACCCCAGTTTCATTTGTAACTTATCCAGCTGGCTTCTGACAAGCCAAGTCAATTCACTTAGTGACTGCATGATTTGCTTTACAACCATGACCAAAAATTCATAACATTGGGCACAATTCACTTAACAACCACGCTTGCTTAGCCATGGAAATGCTGGTCCCCAATTTAGTTCTAAATCAAGGATGACTGGTGTTCTTTGAAGAATTATATCTCATTTTGCAGCTGGAAATATCAGATGTACAGCCCAGGGATAAGACATGGTCAATAAACATATAAGTGCAACTAACTATTCTTTTTCTACAAATAAGCAACATACTAGACTAAAATACTTTAAGATGTAATAAACACTCTGGTGGTCCCTGCAGCATCTTCAGAAATCAAGGTCATCAAAATTGTCTCCCATAGAACTGTTAAAAGCACTAAGTCATTAGGCTCCTTTAAAGGAAGCCATGCTGCTAATCCAAATTACATTCATGCTGCCTGAATGATGTGGAAAGGAATCGTTACCCAAAAAGTGGAGGAGCGGAAGAATCACAGGTTAAATGAAAAATTGGCATTTTTGAAAGGGGAAAAAAAAAATCTGTCTTGGATTAACTACTGTTCTATTGCCATCTGGTGGACAAAATTTTGAACCTTCAAATTTCTGGTGCCTGAGTCTACCATACCCGAAGCCATCCTTTTTAAGATTTTCTATCTTCCAAACGCACCTGCATTAAATTCATCAATGCATTCTATGTATCAGTGAGATTACTAGGTGGGCATTGCACAGATAGGCTTTCTTTTATTTCGTGGCTTTGTGAAAAAAAGAGTTAGTCTCTCTGATGTCATGTGTTCAAGGAACTTTTCGATTTGGGATTTTGTAGGGAAATATGGATCGAGGGGAATGAATGATTGCTATTTGTATGGAAAATTCCAGTTGTGTCTGAAAACAGCTCTTTAAACTCCTGGCCAAAGCATCGCGATAAATTGCCTTTGTCGAGAATACTATAAAGATGATAGATAGATAGATAGATAGATAGATAGATAGATAGATAGATAGATAGATAGATAGATAGAGACAGACAGACAGACAGACAGACANAGATAGATAGATAGATAGATAGAGACAGACAGACAGACAGACAGACAGACAGACAGACAGACAGACAGACAGACAGATAGGTAACCTTTACTGTGAGCATACTGGCACATATTAAAAATGAAATTCTGTTTCCTGATCTCAAAAGAAAGTGTATAACTATCCATACTCATACATAACACATATATACATGCTATATACATACATATCGATACCTACACCCATATATGGTATATACCTATATAAACTGTTATATTAATATAACTGTTATAATGCATGTTAACTGTTAAAGATATGAGAAGCAATTCCACAGGCAGAAGATCAGAAAAGCTACCAGTGATTATATAGTATTGCCTTAAAATTTAGTTATAGTTGCTTTACTTTAAGTGGGCCAAAAGTGATATTTAGACAGTACACCATCTTGTGCTACTTCCTGTTAATTCTTCCAATTTAATGGGATGGGATGAAAATTGCAGCCACTTAGTTTAATAGAAACAACTATCTTGCCTCCAGTGTTCACCACCTCCAACCTTTTTGTGGGTCGCAGTTTATAAATACCTTCTGCTTCCAACTCCTTAAGAATTAAACTTTCTGGAGAGAAAACGATGAACTGAAGACCAGGTTTTTTTGAACTATCTCTCTGGACAAAGATGGCTTTTCAATTGTTCTGATCAACAAGGTTTTGCTTGTTTCTTTTTTTACTGCATCGGTGGGTTTTCTTCAGTACTTAGCCAAATAAGTTTGAAATAGAAATTTAACTTTTAAAAAAATCTTTCTTGAAAAAAACAGCAAAACGACAATTAGAAAGTTGATTTTGGAAAGTTAAACATGGATTAAGACTCCATATGGATTTGAAATGCATTTTTGAAATTAATTATAACAATCCATCCTATGGGAAAATAAGCTGTTGTTTTGAAATCTTTTTTAAAAAGTGATAGGAGGGGACTTTGAAGATTGTTCACCAGAAATAACTAAAAGGAACACATTATATTTAAAGGAAAAGTGAATTTGACTTACTAATACAGAATGGAGCAAAAATAAAGCAAAATACTTTAATGTTGGAGGATATTTTTGAATAACGGACCCAGAAGTTAATTTTAAGAATGTTTGCCATTATAGGTAGATACATACGGTAGTGTTTAAAAGATGATATGGAAGAGGATTAAGTTTTATCAGACAAAACAGACTGATTTGAATGAGGATTTAAAAATTATAGACTACAAAAATAATATAGTAAAGATTCCACACAGGATATACAAATGAAGCCAGTTCATGTTTTCACAATTATACAAATAACAAACCAATAAACCTGGATAACTTTCCCCTATTAGATTTACAAATAAGACTTGCAAATTTTTGAAGAATTTTGTGAGAGGGGACAAACAAAATGAAAAATAAAATAAAATTCTAGGGCATTGTTTGAAGGGATTAAAATTTAAGATTATTAAAAGTAAAAGGAAAGACTATAACATTGGTTTATTTGATCAAAATTAAATTAGGTGCTTCAAATTCCCCTTTGGTGTTAAAGTGGGTCTCTTTTGGTTGTTAAACAAAACATCATGTTTGTCACTTGTGATTTGATTTCTGCATTCTCCATTAAATCTGCTTGTTGCAAGCTGTGTGGGAAACATGCAAACAGCAACCACAAGTCATAAGTCACTTTTTTCAGTGCTGTTGTAATATCAAACAGTCACTAAATGAACTGTTGTAAGTCGAGGACTACCTGTATGCTGTGGGGAGACAGGAAAAAAAATCTATCCTTTACATTAAGAATTACTGTTACCCTTTGTTTCACAAATTTAAAGGGGCCCAAGGATTTTACTGAGGAATCCTGAAAGAGCAATATATATATATGTAGGTCTAGGTGTGTTCGGATCTTTTCCCATGGAGGATTATCTTGGCGATGTTTCGGCAAGGTGTCGCTTGCCATCCTCAGGTTGGTGCTTTTGGCTTTGTGCCAGTGCAAGCACTGCTTGCACTGGCATGAAGCCAAAAGCACCAGCCTGAGGATGGCAAGTGAGACCTCGTCAAAACGTCACCAAGATACTCTTAATCTTACAACACTGCTTGCACTGGTACAAAGCCAAAAGCACCAGCCTGAGGATGGCGAGTAGGACCTCGCCAAAATGTCGCAAAGATACTCTTAATCTTACATGGGAAAAGACTATTATCCCACGTCATTGTAGTTGTGCTTTTAAAGTTGTTGCAACGTTTTGGCAGAATCTCATCTGCCATCATCAGGCTTCTGTATTGAGTTTCGTATGTGGGTCAGGCTATCACAGCCGTTAGTTTTGTATTAGCCTGACCCACATACGAACTCATACAGAACTCATAGAGATAGATCAGTTCGGGCGAGATAGGACGGGGGCTAGGATAAACAGTTTGAAATCTGTAGGGATCGCTGAGGAGGAGGTATAGCTTCAACTATATAAAAAGACAAATGAACGATCAGGGAATAGAATAACCATCGAACACGTATGATGTAGTGAGATTAAGAATGCTGAGACTAGGCATAATGCAGTATGCCGCTGGTGGCGATCGCGTGCCAAGCAGTGTGTGTGGCTTAGGTGGGGCAGTGATGTCAGGCAGAGGCAGTGGGGTGTGTGGGGGCGGTTAGATCGGGTAGACGACGGGAGAACTATAGTAGTATGGGGCGTGATAAATATTGTCTTTGTTGAGCGAGTGTTGTGGATTTTAATCGGCAGTTTATTGGGTCGGACTAAGGGGTAGGTGGGTAACGGGGTTGATTCGGTAGCGCGGGGTGGTACGGAACAGCGTGGGGGTGATCGAGGAGGGAAGCGAAACGATAGAAGAGGAGAGGGCTGCAGAGAGCGAGCGGCGGGTGGGGGCGGCGAATTGGCCGGGGGATGAACGAAGGGGATTGGGGGTGACGAATGATCGATTTATTGTTAGAAGGGGATAAGGAGGAGTTAGGGGTGCGGTGTAGGTGAGTGTGGGGTGGAGGTAGGAGATGTTTTCATGGGAAAATGGGGAGGTAGGTAGGATGGGAACACTGTTGTGAAGGGACAGGTAGTGTATTATATCATCAGTCATGATTCGTGAGTTGTCTTTAAGTAAGTTGTAGAGCACAGGTTTCTGAGACAGAATTAGGGTTTCTCGGATCGTGCCATACCATATGGAGTGCAGAGTGATGTCTTTTATGTGGTTTGATGCGTATTTGGGTGTGCTGTATTGTGAGGAGGTGGGGCATGTGTTTGATAGATGTATGGAGGAAGGTTGGTGGGTGGGCGGGTCTCACAAGATCGAGTGGCGGTTGGTTTTTAAATTTGAGGTCTAGCTATAATGTTTCCCAGGATAGTTTTTGGATCTAGGTCTGTTGTACGGGGAGGGATCCGTTGAGAGGTTATGAGCTTGGGGGTGTGGGTATGCGTAGCCGTTGGTCTGCTGGTTTTATTGGATTGAGTTTGGTTTGATTGGTGTTCTGGTTTCTTTTCTGTCTGTTCTTTTTGGGGGTTGCTTTGATGGCTTTGGCAACACCCTGCTCGCGCGTGGCAGTGGAGGCTTTCATGTACAGCTTTGTCGTGTAAAGGATGGCTGATTTTGCTATTAGGAAGCAGTTTCTCGTGGGCTGTCCTGGTTGGACGAGGCGTGTGTTGAGGCTGGGAGCATAGAGGGTAGTGTCTTTTTTTGGTGCCAGGTTTTTCGCCTGGCTTGTGTGGAGCTTTCCTATTTGAGAGTGCAGGCTTCCAAATGATTGACAGTATCTGGAACATCATGCTCTTCTATTCATATGCAGACTAAGGACCGGTTCGGCGGCTTTCAGGTCTTTTTCAATTCTCTATGGCTTAATTTCTCTGATTCGTGGGCTAGGGTTTTCTATAGGGTAGAGTTTAGTGCCATGAAGTTGATGTGGACGCGGTGGTTTTAAAATGTGTTGGACGAAGTGAGGAGCATGTGTGTTTCCAGGGCCGCTGTTTTTTACTGTGATGTAAGCTTTTGTGTGCATAAGTTATAGGGTGGGGTAGATGGGGGTGGGCTGCCCAGACGGGGGTGTTGATCTGTATTATTCTTGACTAGTTGTACTGTGCGCATGGTAATGATTGGCCAGGGCGATCGGAAAGTTGTACAGGGATGTTCGTTATATGCCTTGGGTTTCGCGTCCAGCTCGTGAACAGGGTCAATTGTATTGTCTTTGGGGTTTCTTAGGACGGGATGGCTGCTATTTTTTTTGTCATTTTGATAGGCAGTCTTGATTGATGCCTCTGTAGGAGGTAGTACTCTTACGTGGATTTGTGCTTTGGTAGTACCATGTGGGTGGATGGGTGTGAGTGAGTCGGTTGTAGGTGAGGTGGAAGAGTGGGGGATGGCTAGGTGGGTTACAGAGGATGCTGTTCCAGAGGAGTGTGTAGTTGCTAAGGCGATGGAAGTGAGTGGGTTTGATCTTGCGTCTAGGTGTCTGTTGTATGGTCTGTGGTCTTTTTGGTGATGCTTTTGTTGTGATGTGGTGGAAGCCGTTGGCTGTCAATACTTGTAAGTCTAGGGAGCATAGTTTCAGATCTTTATAAGTGTTTGTCTCAGGCATGGTTGTTCTGGTATTAGTGTTTTAGGGCGACAGGGAATTGTATTCTTGGCTGGGTGGTAGTGGGAGTGTTGGCGTTGACGTGTATGCAGGTTGGGCTGGTGTGTTTTGCTTCGCTGGTAGTATCTGTACGGGTGTGGTCCTAGTGGTGGCGCAGTCTGTCTTGTTTCAGGTTCATGCATTTCTGGGTGCGCTGGTTGGATTGAGTTCTACCCAGAACATGTCGAATGCATTTTGGTGATTAGCTGCACTTCGAATGATAGATAAATCTCTCACGCGTGACAGAGCCAGGCAGACACCTGGGCAGCGAACAGGACCTCTCACCGGGACATAGTACCGGAGGATCTGCGTGCAGTCGAGCTCAGAACACATACCCAACCAGGCACCCGAATTGATTCCTAGCTTCTATTTAGATAATGAGGGTCGACGCTGTTCTCCTTTGGTATTGTCAGTCAGTCACCAGAAGCCGAAGCTGTCAGGCGGTAATAGCCTCGGCAGAGTATAGGCGAACGAGAGTGTTGCGCGTAGCCCAATCGGAAAGGCCACAAAACGATGAAAGAGAAGAATAAAAAAGACCAGAAGCTTACCAATGCAAGGGCAAGGACTCCGAGGTCATGAAAACACAGACGAAGAGCTTCCAACCCAATGCTACGATGAAGAAGAAAGTCATAGCCTGGGACATGGGCAATAGGATGTGATTCCTTTAATTAAGAACCCAAGGGCTTTGAGAGCGGTCTGACAGCAGCGCCAC
>BHFT01049489.1:0-20503 GCA_004320025.1 Laticauda laticaudata | reverse complement strand
AGGTTGTTTGTCTCTAAGTGGAGGATGATGGATTGGTTAATAATTGATTCCATGACTTTACAGGTGACGCAGCATGAGGAGATTGGTCTGTAATTTTCAACAAGGCTGAGGTCTCCCTTTTTGAAGATGGGGATGACTGTGGCTTGTGACCATAGTTTTGGTAAGGAGCTGGTCCTGAAAGTTATATTTATATGAGTTATATTTATGAACAAGCCAGACATTTGAAACTCCAAAAGAGTTCAATCAGAGAAAGGAATATAAATCTAATGTTTATTTATTTTTTCAATTTCTATAGCCATCCATCTCAAACAAGTTTATATAATGCTAATAATCCGAACGTAAAATTAAGCACAGAAGCTTAACCCCTACCTTTCATCTTAGTAATCAAGATACTGTATGTTGCGTTACAAGATAAGCAATGTTTTTTTAAAATAAATGCAATTGCTGTTGCGCAAAATAATGTCTATTTAAAGACCAGCGGTCTTGGCTTACACAATTCATTTCGGACCGGCTTAAACCTTGTACCTATCCAGGAGGCTACCCTGATGGGATATTTGATAGAATGTGATGAGAATTTGATCCAGCCATGTTTCCTGGCTGTGGCATTATTGATTTTGGCACAATAGAAGGAGAAAGAAGTAAACAGGAAACTATATCCCTCCAGCTCACAGTTTTGGGACTATCTCAATTCAAGGTCATAGAATAATCAAGGATGTCTTCAACATTTGGTAAAAAAACAGGTGAAATTTGAATTGCACCGTTTCAGCCGTTAACTTGATTTTTTTGACCCCAATGTGAAGGTACCCCTGAAAATAATTAACCCATAAATGGGAAATTAGAGATTGTATCCTTGGAATTTACCAGAGATTTGATAAAGTCTAATGGTTCCTTGCCCAAAGTGTGGTTAAGCCTTTTGGTGGGAATCCCAAAAGTGCTTTTGGAAAAGGCAACTGGACTTTCTGGTTTTTCTTTGAAGACATTTCACTTTTCATCCAAGAAGTTTCTTCATCTCTGACTGGATGGTGGGGAGCTAAAGTAGCTTCTTGGATGAGAAGCGAAACATCTTCAAAGAAAAACCAGAAAGTCCAGTTGCCTTTTGCAAAAGCAAAATTTTTCTCTTGAAAAATCACCTTTGGGACAATCATGGCCTGATGATTGGAAAATGTCCATAGATTTTTGGTGGGAAGTGGCAAAGTAGCCAAGGTGAGTTTTCGCAGTACTGATGGTACATCTTCACCTGCTAGAACTATAGGCTGAACCCACATAAAAAAACAGAAGGAATACAGAAAACCAAAAAAACTCACCAAGGCCAACTCTTCCATTCCCACTTGCTTATCTCCCACAACCTCCCCTTTTTCCTCAGCCAGGTTCACAAGCTGCACCAAGGCCTCCTTGAAATACACACTGCAGAGAAGGGAGGCCTCTGATTTCCATGTCTCTTCTCCCTTCTGGCTGTTCAATCAAACTTGGCACCACCTGCTTTTCTCTGTGCCTGAGACACATCTGTATTTACACACCCACATTTGCCACCATCCCATTTCATTCTGCCCGAAGTGTGAAGTTTTAATGTAGATTTGATTGAGTAAACAGCTTCCCCTTTTTTTTTTCTCACGATACTTTTCAGTCCAAGGGCAAGGTGCAGAGTGCCTATCCCTTAAAGGTAAAACAAATTATTCAGATTTTTTTTTTTTTGGCAAAGGACCAAAGGTCAAAGTGCTTCTGCAGAGTGTGAAGAAAATGACTGTAAGCTTGAACACATTGAATCCAAGCTAAGAAATGCCCCAGCTCAGGCATCTTGTAGCTTGGTAGAAAAACCATCAGCACTCTTAGATGAGCACAGTAAACTGAAAATCTGTTGCAAAGACCCCAGATTCTTGGTTAACCCCTCAGAAAAAGATCGTTTCTGCTCCCCTGGACCTCACAAAATTGTGACTCTCAGTTACCCGATTGCCATTTGACGTCAGATGTGGGTGTATTTTGAAGTTGATGTCTTCGTCAAGGCTGAAGCCTTAAGACTTGCAAAGAGACCTTGTTTTGCAAATGCCACAGGGCTTTTTATTTTGTTTGGAAGGGGCCCTGTAAAGAAAGCAAAGCCGGTGATGCACAGAGCTTTCTTTGCACTTTTGCCAAGTGAGAAGAGACTGGGAGTTATCCTGCAGCTGAAAATACTCCCAAGAGAGGGAGGGACTTTTTTTTTTTTCTTCCCAAGCAATAGAGAGTACTTTCTCAGGCCCCGGTGGCAGGGACTTTTCTCACCTGGACAGGGGAGGGAGAGAGAGGGAGGGTGCGCATTAGCTTGAAGGCCATTTGAACACAGTAAGTGAGTACAGATGGTTGAATTCTGATCATTTGCCTGATGGGTAAATGTGAAACAGCGTAATAGAATGCCAGTTGCTGAGGTCAAGCAGAGCTCCAGCAAATTAAGCCTAATTTGCTTGGTCTTCAAACAGTGCTTCCACCTGTTTTTCCACTGCATTGCCATCTGTTGCTCCCTTCCTACCTGCTTGCACCAGCAGCTTTTCCCTTCAGTAAGCTGTTCATTTCTATCACATCAGATCTTCTCATAAAATGCAACGGGGGCCTACGCTCAGATCACCATAGCTCAGTAGCCTATTTAACTGTGGCAAGGGTGTTATAAGTCGGAATGATTCCGATGCATCTACCTGAAATTGCTTTTGAAGACTATTCTGAAGTGCAGTTCAGGGGCAGGTGGGTAGGTAGGTAAGTAGGTAGGTAGGAGGGTGGAATGTTCATGAAATTCTTCAGAATAGTGAATATTTGCATTGCTTCTTTTAGTACACAGTAGGAATAGCTTTAGAGATACACTTGCCTGGGTGAAGTTTCTCTTGCACAGTCCTGCTGTGACTTGGAAATGTTAAGGCATCTCTGTTTATAGCCAACTTAGAAACTGCAAGATGTGCATATTAATAAAAATATGGTAACACTACTTGCATAGTAGTAACAAATAAATGATTGCATGCTGAAGGGGAAAAGGTCAGGGAAGGGGATATGGATGAGAACTTTACATTTGTCATGGTAGAGAGAACCAATGCATTGGATTATATTTAGTCTGCACCATTGCAGGAAGTAAATAGAGTGATAGACCCACCATGTTTTGCCAAGAGTAAATCGACATACAAAATAATGCAACATTCCCAAAATAAACATGTGTTAACTATAACAAAATTCACACCATAACATTGAAGTTTATACGTGAGAAATGCATTGTGTGTGTGTGTGTGTCTGCATGTATATCCCACCATTATTATTTTTATAATTTATTCAAGGTGGAAAACATATCTACATATTCCTTCCTCCTATTTTCCACACAACAATCTTGTGAGATGAGTTGGATTGAGAGAGAGCGATTGGCCCATAACCAACCTGCCAGCTTTCATACCAAAGGTGAGATTAGAACCTTCAGTATTCTGATTTCTAGCTTGGTGCCTTAACCACAAGACCAAACTGGATTCATTTATGGCTGCAGAAGATTCTAATTGAGGATTATATTTCCCTACCAGTTTAATTCCTTTCCAATGGTGGAGATGCATTTCCATTTTAGCCTAATCCTCCTGAGCTAGCCCATCTATAGAACTGTTATACTAATTACCAAAGTATTGCAAAATATCATAGACTCAAACAGGAGACAAATGCTGAAATTGCCAAAATCGCAGCAGGGCTGTAGGCTAGACTGAGAAATCAAGCAAACATATCAGATGAATCATTTCAGTATTGTTGCCAAGGTTAGCACATGACATGTCCATGCAATTACCAGCAATCAGAAATCTTTATTTTTATTTTTTTCTCAACCAAAATATAATAGCACTCATGCTGTTTTTAGTTTGGAATAAAAGAGATGGGTCATTCATTTGGTTTTTTTTTAAATCTACTCCCAAATCCTGATTGAGGGGTTTAAAATCTCTTGTATAAGAATCCACATATTTTTTACAACAAATCTTTCACATCTACGTTTTGGGACATGGGATGAATTGTCCTGTCACCAAGGGCTAATGTTACAAAGACAAGAGCACCTAGTTATCTCAGGAGTTTCAAAGTGTATTCATACTTAAAATAGGGAAATCAGATGAAGTCCTTATTTCTAGCATTGGCAGTAATTATAATCCAATTTAAAATTGTTGGCAGTACATCATACTTCCTTTTTAAGGAATCTTAGTTTAGAAAGTGCTTTTGAAAAGCACCCAAGACTTTGCCATATGACAACTTCAGAGTGTCATTTTACAAGTTTTCCAATTTTGGTCTCTAATTTTAAAAATAACCTTTGAACGTATGGTAATCATATATGGTTCCCTCTTGAGAAAGTGTAGAATACAGCAATTAACTCATAAGCAGTGTGTAAAATGTCATTCAATGTAAAACAGTGTTCTGCTTTTGAAATGACAAATGGAAGGTTTAGACTGAACAAAGTCAGTTACTGGGGGTGATCCCTGTTTCTTACTTAAGTGGAAGATAGCTAGCTTTAAGGCAGAGAGGTAAATGGTCCTGATACATAGCACTGCAAGACAACAACATTATATGGTGCACAAGACAGCAGTTCACAAATACTTCTCCCCATTCCTGGCAGGTAGAGTGCAATATTAAAAGTAATCAATTAAATAACAATTGATCCTTTGCCCTTTTATGATAGTTCTGCTGCCTCTGGCAGCTATTTCACAGGGCTGGCTGGGGTTGCATGAAATTTAAACACAATTGTCTCATCAGGAGTTTTGAAATGCTGAGATTGATTCAGTCCACATAAAAGCAAAGGTATTGGCAAAAGGCCACAATGATGCTTGACTGATGAAATGTGCACTGGGGCATTACAACAGATGCTTCAGATTTCATACCCACCTTGCAACATTCACTGTAAGTTTGCATGGCGATGTCAGGATGCATGTTTCACTGGGGCACCAAAATGTGGCTTTTAAAATATGATTTCTAAGAGATTTAATCCGTCCTCCACAATGAGTTTTATTTGCTCGTAGTTTAACTTGTGTGAATGCAGCTGCTATGTTTTGTGATCAGGCTTTAGAGCAGGGGTGTCAAACTCATATTGTCTTGGTGGCATCATGTGACATATTGGGACTGTTTTCCCCTACACTAAAACCAGATGTGGGCATGGGCAGCATGTGATACATCTAGCCTGTGGGCCGCCAGTTTGACAGCCCTGCTTTAGAGGTTAATCTTATGTGTCAATCCAGCCATGTGTGGCTATTCAAAGAACTATGGTTAAAAGATTTAGCCATATACTCAAGAAAGTGAGAACTGCTACAAAATCTTGCAGAATAGCCTCATAACCGGACAGTTTCTATTCTTGGTTTTATTCATTTTCCCCAAGCTGGACACAGACACTTCCCTCCTCCTCCTCCAACTGGTATTCTGGTGTTTGTTTTTCCCCAAACTACCAGTCATTTTTCTGTGACTAGAGAGTATGCTCAAATATTCTTGGTTTGTTTCTGAGACAAAACTGCTCCTTCATTAGTGTCTGCTTTTGACAAACCTTTCATTTCTGCCAGGATGCGAAAAAACCCCAAATGAAACCATCACATTTCTGTTATGGCTCCATTTTTGTTGGACACCTCACCTGGTTTTAAAATAAAAGAAAGTGGTAACGAATTCCTACTTGTAAAAGTAAAAAGTTATTCCTTTGGTCAGTACACGTTTGACAAGTTTTTTTGAATGAAGGAATTACGGGAAATATTGTAATCCTGAATATTGTACAGCCTCTCACATTGCAACGAATCAGTTCAAACATAGGAATGACTGCATCACAAAACATGTCAATGTACATTGTTTTGGAAACTCTTGTATGCTGTCCTGAATTTATAAAAACAGCAGAATAAAAATGGTGGAGGAGGGAAGACCCCACATGAAATGTGGGTAAGCTTGATTATGTTGCAGGTTATAGATAAGCCATGATCCAATATTTATTTATTTTATTCATTTTATTTGATTTGTCAATTGCTTACAAGATAATAGGTATAAGTATAAAGATGAGTAAAAATACAGGAAATAAGTATGAATAAATGGGGACAATAGGACAGGGACAGTAGGCACGATTGTGCACTTATGCATGCTCCTTACAGACCTCTTAGGAATGGGGTGAGGTCAATAGTGGATAGTTTGAGGTTAAAGGAGTGGGGGTTAGAGGATGTAACAACAGAGTCAGGTAGTGCATTCCAGGCATTGACCACTCTTGCTGAAGTCATACTTTCTGCAACAGAGTTTGAAGCAGTTTACATTGAGTTTGTATCTATTGTGTGCTCTTGCATTGTTGCAGTTGAAGCTGAAGTAGTCATTGACTGGTGGGACATTGTCCCCCATCCAGCTTTTGCAAGGATGAGAAAGCAAGTGTCTGAGTGTGAGTTGAAGGCAACTCCATCGCACTTTTCTCCTCCTGAGGTGCAATCCTACTCGGAGCTGAGTGCCAGGGACAAACACACACACACACATGATGGCAGCTTTCAAATCCTTCTGCTAACCAGACATGGATGGCGCCACGGCATTACATTTCAGAAACTGAAGCAATAACAGCCAAAAGACGGTGAGCATATGGAATCCCTGGAATCTGATGAGACAAGCTCAGATCATAAATATCCAGGAAATATGCAGGAAACAACTTGTGGAGACAAAGGAGTTGAAGTTAATGTTGGGTTCCTTTTTCTAAACCCGAATGGCATTTTATCAAAGTATTGCCATGCCTTTGTTTTTCTGACTTCCTCTGTTTTTCTGACTTTCCTATGTGCATCATACCGGGCAGTCTTCTCCATCACCTTAGAAACGCTGGAGTCCAATTCAAAACTTGCTGTGCATCCTTTCATACAATCAGCTCCAATCCATATTAGCCATTCCTGCCACCCAGGGCTCCAACATTCCCTCTCTATTTTGGCTTGAAGCCATATCGTGGACAGAGAATCCTTGACTTACAATAGTTCATTTGGTGACTGATCAAAGTTACATTACTGGAAAAAAATAACATGACCATTTTTCACACTGACAAACATTACAGCATCCCCATAAGTCATGTGATTCACATTCAGGTGCTTGGCAACTTGACTCATATTTATGACAGTTGCGGTATCCGGGGAGGGGGGGGTTTCAAGTATTAATCTCTTGAGACCTTCTGACAAGCAAAGTTAATGGGGGAAAACCAGGTTCCCTTAACAGTCCTGTTACTGATTTAACAAGCTGCATTTATTCAATTAACAACCATGGCAAGAAAAGTCGTAAAATGGGGCAAAACTCAATAAATGTTTCGCTTAGCAACAGAAGTTTGGGGCTCAATTGCTGAGGGCTACTTGTACTCAGGCCACTGGCATTTCTTTCACCAATTCTTTGCAGCACTAAGTATCAAATTGTACCTCCAGGATTCTTGCAATTGATCTGGCTTTAAACCAAAGACACCCACACACCCCCACAGACACAGAGAGCCTCTTATATGCCAATTCCACCTGCCCCGCGGTTTGCCCTAGTCATCAATTTTTTTGGCTTCAGTTTCAGGGCTCTGATCTATCAGAAATCACATTGATTGACAGGAACCAGAGCGGTGGTGGGATTCAAATTTTTTTACTACCGGTTCTGTGGCCGTGGTTTGGTGAGTGTGGCAGGGGAAGGATACTGTAAAATCTCCACTCAGAAGTGGTATTTGCCGGTTCTCCGAACTACTCAATGTTTCTGCTACTGGTTCTCCAGAACTGGTCAGAACCTGCTGAATATCACCTCTGGACCAGAGCCCCCCCCAGTCAAAGTGCCTTCCATGAGAGGCTTTCTTATAGCAGGAAGTTGTTATGCAGGGGTGTGCATTTTGAAAAAGTCAGGATCCTGTGCATGAGCCATCCGTTGACTAATCTAAAACTGCCAGCCACTAATTATAACAAACAGTAAAAACATTTTAAAAGCAAAAGCAGCTGTGTTAACCACAAGACAATCTGAAATCCTTAAAGGCTGTACCTATTAAGCCGTCTGAAAGCTTGCACAACAATAGGCCAGCTTTTGAGTTTGAATTATTCACAAGATGACTACAAATCCAGTGGAGAAAAATAAGGTATGTTTATACTGTTGGATGTATGTGTTTAGACTGAGACAGGCAGACATATAGTTTCCCATGTTGTCATCTGACCCTGGGACACGACAACTGTCATAAATAGGAACCAGAATCTGAATTTTAATCACATGACCATGAGGTTGCTGCAATAGGCAGAGGTGTGATTCAGCCGGTTTAGGCTGGTTCAGGCGAACCGGATGTTAATTTACATCTGGTTCGCCGTACCAGTAGTTGAACTGATCGGCTGGCCCCACCCAGACCCTCCCAGGAGTCTCCACATGACTCGTTTTGGATGCAGGTAAGTACAGGGTCTGCGCAGAGGCAAAAAAGCCCCCCCCAGAAGTTCAGGAAGTCCAGAAACTGGCCTGTTTTCAGCATCCGGAGCGCTGGGGAGGTTGCCCAAGGCAGGCCTCTGGACTCTGGGGAAGGCAAAAAGCAGCTCTCCTGGAAGTTCCGGTAGTCCAGAAACTGGCCTGTTTCTGGCTTCTGGAGGGCCTTCTGAGTTCAGGGGAGGTTGCTTTCACCCTCCCAGAGGCCTGAGGGAAGCCTCCAGACTCTGGGGAAGGTAAAAAAACGGCCCTCCTGCTTCCGGTAGTCCAGAAACTAGCCTGTTTCTGGCTTCTGGAGGGCCTCCAGAGCCTGAGGGAGGCCATTTTTGCCCTCCCAGGGGCCCAAGGGAAGCCTCCAGACTCTGGGGAAGGCAAAAAACGGCCCTCCTGGAAGTACTGGTAGGCCATGCCTACCATGACCATGCCCACCCAGCAACCAGGCAGAGAACTAGTTGTTGGCATTTTTGAATCCCACCGCTGGTCATAAGTCCCTTTTTTCGGTGCTGTTGTAACTTTGAACAGTCACTAAATGAACAGTTGTAAGTCAAGGATTACCTGTATGCTTGAGCAGGGCATGGTAGCCAATTGTCCGTCATACAGGATCAGATGTCCCATTCAGCCCCCCAGCTGCCACCCGTTGCAGAAGTTGCAGCTTTCATACGAAGCATCTGGGTGTCACCTTTATCAGGGATGATTCAATCCAGTTTGGGTGAATCAGTGAGTAATTCTTTTTCTTCTGAGGAAAAGGCTGAGGTTCAGCAAGGTAAGGCTAGCTCATACCAACAGCACCAGATTCAGGCTCCTCATATTTGGATTCTCCTTGCTTCTTGCCTCTCTTTGGACACACCGCTCCCACAATCCCCCATGGAGCGTGCACAGCTATGGCTCAAAAACAAGGCTAGTTTGGTTCTTTGCTAGACAAGATCCAGGCTGGAGGTCCAGAGTTCTGGCCAAACTAGAGGCTGACTCTAGCAGTCTGGAGTTGAATTAGGATGCTCAGAGGTGGAGGAACATCATGATTAGCTAAGGCACTTAAGTTTTAATGAGAATGTAAAATTAACATAAATTAATGCAGAACTAAAAAAACCAACAAAGAAAGTAAGAGACAGAAAAGTACAAGGAAAAAAAACATTATAACAGGTCATAACAGAAAACAGAAACCCAGAAATGCATACTTTTGTTTTTTTATTTATTTATTTATGTCATGTTTTTAGGGTATATTGGAGGTGAGGCCCTTTGAGAGTCTTTTGCAATGAAATTTCATTTTAATGTATGCCAATTCGTGTACATTCAAAGTGACAACAAAGTTATTCTAAGTCTACATCTCTAAGTTCTAAGTCTAAAAGATAATAACATTATCTATGGTATTACTCTATGATTAAAAAAAACCTCACTTTTACGACTATTGATTTTTTCCCTAATCATTAAAAGCAAAACTTATAAGTGCATTTTTCATGTTTCACACAAAGAGCCTATAAAGAGTTTCCGGTCAGTCATAAATATAGATATTGTCTTTTCTGTGATCAATGAACTTAATTTAGCCATCTCTGTGAGGGCCATCATCTTCAGCAGCCATTCTTCTATTGCAGGAGTGTCAAACTCAAGGCCCGTGGGCCCATGAGATGCTTAAATCTGGCCCATGAGGCCACCTGGAAATATTAAAGGACTGGCCTACTGTGCCTCTGGTGGCCAAAACGGGTGGTGGAGGCTGTGTGAGGCCCCCCATGGCCCATTTTTAGCCGCCACGGTCTCCTTCAGCACTCTTTTGGCCAAAAACACTATCTGTTCAAATTACAAAAATACTATTATCTTGATTTTCTTTTTATAAGAATCCAGAAGTGCATCTTGTAACCAGGACATAAAACAATCACATACAAGGAGCAAGTTTGTGAGAGCTGCTGGGGCTACAAAAAGTGAATTCTGAAGACAAGGAAACGAATAGGGTTGATGGGAAGCAGCTGGAGATGGTGACTGATACTGGGAATCCACAGGACTTCATTTGGTGCAAACTTTATTATGCAAACAAGAATTTAAATTTGATGCCAACATTAAAAAAAAAGTAAGTTCTTTCTCTGTGATTAGCTTTACCAATTCATGTGCTTGGATTAGTTTACAGTTTGCTTAGAACAATAATGCTTGATGATTCTGTGCATCTTGTCAAAGGAAACCAGAAACCACTACTTTCTTTAACCTTCATATTCTCCTGAAAGAGGATTCTTGGCATTTCCATGTTTAAGCTGCTCCTCTTCTCTGCACATCTTGGTTTGACTCAAAATTGTTTTTAGAGAATCCTGTCCTGGTTGGGACACTTTAGAAAAAGATGTGAAATATTCTGAATGAACCATGGGTGGATATGTCCTCCTCTTGTGTTGGGCCCATCACCAGTATCATCTAGAAAAGTGACTGTCAGTTGTCTTCCTGGATAGGTGTTCCTATGTGTTTGTACATACAAAATTAAAGTAATACATAGAAAGGTAAAGGCATCAATGCCGACCATATTAGGCATAACAAAATGCTCTATTTAAAATTCCATTTATTTTGAAGGGTGTTGTGACTCACCTTTAACAGAATTGTGGAAACAGCATAGTTGGTACAGTTCTTGCCTTTAGAAAACCAATACCCCTGATTCAAGGTCCATTTGAAATATTTTTTAATTATTACTTTTTGTTCTTAACTTCCTACTTCCCCTTTTACTTTTTAAAAATAATGCACTTGCGTTGCTTTGCTGACTTTCCATTTATCTGAGATAGCATGATTTTACTCCAACTTCTAAATCATCCATAGGTAGAAAGTTTTATCATCAGTTGTTTCTAGCTATGAAAGGGAAGAATGTAATGAAGTTCTACAAACCCATGAGAATTTGCAGCAGAAAGTAAAGGGAAGATGGGAGGTGAAGAAGGGAAAGGAGATCACATGAGACCTGAGAAAGCACTGTGTCTCAAAATGTTACTTGATAAGGATTTTTCAGTTGCAGGATACTCCAAGGTTTGTGTTCAGAACTGTACAAAAAGAGCGTAACAAAGTATGTGAAGATTTTCATCATCTTCTCAAAGTCAGTTTGGTTTGGCAGGGAAGGTACCAGGCTAGAAAACTAGAGACTGTGTGAGTTCAAGTTCCACCTTAGCCATGAAAGCCAACAGGGTAACTTTGGGCCAGTCACTCTTACAACCCTGATCCGGCCCTCAATGAAATCAAGCTTGACATCCCTGCTCTATTGTGAGTAGTCAGACTTTTCCCCTATTGACCATATAGTAATCTCGCTCTAGTTGCCATATAGAAGAAAAAAGGTTCTAGCCGTTATCCATTAATCCCAAAAGAAAAGTTTCTGGTTTCAATTGTATATTAGTCTTCAAAATCTTTTGAATCAGTATATTGATTTGCATCAAAAAGTTTTTGGCAACTTCTACTCTACAGGATAAAATCTCCTTTGCATTACAGGATTCCCTGCCCAAAATTTGGGCAGCTGGCAACTGGCATGTATTTACAACAGTTGATTTGATTGCCACCTTCCCAGTTGCAAATGGCGATCAGGCAAAGTCAATGGGGAAAAGCCAGATTCACTTCATGACTATGTGATTCTTTTAACAACTGCAGTGATTTGCTTAACAGCCATGACAAAAAGATTATAACATTGGGCATAATTCACTTAACAATCGCTTTGCTTAGCAACCAAAATTTTGGTTCCAATTGTGATCATAAGTTGAGGGCTACCAGGATATTATTATTTTTCTTTTCTGCACCTTGTATTTTTATTTTTATTCATTTTTAGTTTGTATTAGTTTTTATACTGTTTTTATTACTTACTATTAAAAAAACACGGAAAAACTCAGGAAGGCTGGGCAATTTATCCCAATTTCTGCTTCTTTTCTACAGGCCTGAACTCAAAGCAAACAGAGAGGAAATTCACCACAGGTGATACCTCGCCATTATCTTCTGGGGTCTATCACATAATTACAGGGGTGTCAAACTGGTGATTTCTGGGATGGATGTGTTGCACACAGGCCACACCCACCCCAGCTCCATGAAGGGGGAAAATGTCGCAAAATGTCACAACGGCAACGTGATGCCGCACATTTGACACCTGTGACATAATAGAACTGTCTTTCCACTACCTGGTTTTGTAATTTAAGAAAAGTTTCCTTTTTTCATGCGCCAATTTTATATTTAAAGAAATGAAACTCTTTTGCAATAGTCCTGTACAAATAAAGCAAGAAATACAGCATATATGTTGTACTGATGACTGGCAGCTTGTATTTCTGTCTTTTATTTTGCTGAGACAGAAATAAGTTACTTCACCCTTCAGGAGAAAAATCTCCTCTCAATGTCCTTTCTTCCTTGGACGTTCACCGATAATAGAAAACGCAGACTCATATTGTGGAATTTAAAGAGAACTTTGTATCCTGATGCAATGTATATCATAAGCTGGATCTACCTGGAATGCCAGTTGAGTCAATATCCAGACCTAAATCTATAGGTAGAAAAGGGTCTTTGCAGATGTTTTGGGGTTTGCTTGGTTTAGTTGTCATATGTTCACACTTACTTCAGTTGATGAAGGGATAAGGGGTTAAGAAAAAACCCACAAAAATAACAAATCTATTCCTCCTAAGAAAACTGCACATAACATTTAAAGACTGAGTTCGAGCCATGATTTACACAATTGGCCGAGTTCACACATTGTGCTAAGTTAGAGGCTGGCAACCTTTGGGGCTGCCTTAAACTTTTGGAGCAGACAAACCAATGGTGGGATTCAAATTTTCTTAATACCAGTTCTGTGGGCATGGCTTGGTAGGTGTGGCTTGGTGGCTGTAGCAGGGGAAGGATACTGGAAAATCTCCATTTTCTCCTCACTCCTGGGGGAAGTTTACACTAAAATCTCCATTTCATCCCCACCCTACTGACCTGCTTTCCAGCTCCGTTCTCCTGTGCAGGGCAACAAATGAAGATCCAGCTGATCAGCTGGGACTTGGGAGACAGAGAATAGATGGGGGTGGGGCCAGTGAGAGGTGGTATTTGCCGGTTCTCCGAACTACTCAAAATTTCCGCCACTGGTTCTCCAGAACTGGTCAGAACCTGATGAATACCACCTCTGAGGCAGACAGAGACAATTGAAAAGGGCAACATCACATATTTGGGAGATTTATGTGAGAAACTTAAGAAAGTCTTTATGTACATATTTCAAACTCTGATACAATTATGCATTTTAAAACTTCCACCATAATTTTAACTTCTTTGCCACCGAAACTTAGAAAAGAACTGTGCAGATGGGTTTTGCCATTCAAAGTCAGAATGAACTCTGAGGATCCTGAAAATGGAAAGGCACAGGATGGCACTCAGGCTGTTTAATTGCACATCCCTTCTTTAGGATACAAAGGCTGGTTTCCAACCACAATGTTTGCATCGCACAACACTCCAAAGCAAACCAAGCCACAGCACAATGGATTCAGAATGTGTGAACTTAAGCAAAATGCAGGTAGTCCTCAACTTACGACCACAATTGAGCCCATCAGTTGTTAAATGAGACAGCTGTTGTTAAATGAGACACTTGTTTAATGAGTTTTGCCCAATTTTATGATCTTTCCTGCCATAGTTGTTAAGTGAATCACTGCAGTTGATAAGTTAGTAACATGTCTGTCAAGGGGATCTGGTTTCCCCATTGATTTTGCTTGTCAAAAAGTTACAAAGGGGGATCACATGACCCTGGGACACAGCAACGGTCATAGGTATGAACCGGTCGCCAAGCGTCTGAAATTTGATCACATGACCATGGGGCTGCTACAAAGGTCATAACTGTGAAAAAGGGTTATGTCACTTTTTTCAGTGCCATTATAACTTTAAACGGTCACTAAAGGGTCACTAAACTGTTGTAAGTCAAGGACTCGTTGTGTGCCTTTGCACATTTTTAAGGTTAAGCTCTTGGAGATCTAAAAACTGGACTGAAATATAACCTATTTTCCCCTTCATTGAAAAACTGCACAAATCCAAATTTGCAAGTGGCTAATGTTGCTCTGTCTCTATCTCCAGCAGCCTTTTTTCAATGTGCAAAAATGGACCTTGCTTTTCAAGACAGCCTTGGTGACATCAACAGCTCTATGGCTTCTCCCTTCCTGTTGCAACACAAGTACAAAGTTTCTCATCATAGCTTTCGCCTGAGCCTTTACATCAATTTACGAGAATACTAGAAATTCAGGATGTGACTGTGTAAAAAAAAAAAAAAACACCATCCAAAGTGATGCTAAAAAGGCATCTGAGCCATTCTCAAAAGTAGGTCTCTCGAATTTGGGCTGCAAAAATAATCTGGTCAACCAGGATCAGGAGATTCTTAAAAAAATAATTCCTACCTGGTGATCATCTGGAGTTTTGCAGACTCAGTTCTGTTAGACTTACCAAAGAGTAAATTATAGGAATTTGGGATCAGTTGGCCAGGGCACACTTAGAGTTGGGAAAACTTAGCAAAGAGATCTGTCTTCTCTCTCTATCATCTTACTTCTTTTTGTAATGTTGGCATTTATCCTTGTTTCAATAAGGAAAGCCTTGAAGTGAGCAAGGATGAGTCTCTCAATAATTATAGCTTACAGAAGAATTTGAGGAGCAGGAAATCAAGAAACAAAGTCTTTCCTTTTTATGTTTTCTCAACTTCCCTACTTTATTCTCACCACTAAAAGAAGAAAGATGGAACTGCTGCATGATACAGCATCTTTTGATGGGTAATCTTCTCTCTGGAAGCACCGATATACCGGGACTTAAAACCCTTTGACATATCCAAAGGCTCATACAAAAATTATTCAGATGTAGGAAATCTGCTGGCAACATTTTCTGAGTGATTTTTTCCCCCAGGAATGAATCTGCCTTTGGTAACTCTCATAAAAAGGAGTTTTCATGCCATGTTCCTTCTTGTACATCCAAAGATGTGAGCCTACACACAAAGCAGTAGACTGCAGCAATTTGGAAATAAGCCTATAAGCATCTTCAATACTGCTGTCCACAAAAACGGAGAAACTCTACATGCACTATGTGGTGTTCTTGTCCAGCTGATGAATGGAAGGCTGTAACAACAATACTACCCATGTGATCTATTTGCTTGTTTGGTATGTTACACAAAGTCACTGAAGTTGTTATAATAGGGGGAAATTGCCATGACACCAACCTTCTGCTTATAACTGAATGGAACAATGAATGATAAAATACTAAGATGCCATCATAACAAAAACTCTCAAGGGAGGAAGTTTCTACCAATGGAAGAACACTTTTCCTAAGCTCTATGGAGCTCCAGCATTTCACGTGGGAACATAGACTTGCAATAATGGTTGAGGACTGGGCCCAAGATGGACATAAAACCAGACACATTAAGGTGTCAGTGCATGAGAACACTGTTTTCGGAGGAACATAAAAATTATTCCTTTAAGTCTCTTAGCTGAGACTACAGTAATGAAAACAAATGAATATATTTTATCTATTTTTTTCTTCTTCTGGGGATATTAAGTTTGAAACAGGGTTGTAGCTCCTTCAGATAAATACAATACTTGTGAAAGAAAGGATTCCAGCTAGTTATCTATAAATGGGTCCACTTTTAGTAAGCATCCTTTGAAGTATTGAAAAATATGGCTGTTGACTCTTAGAAAGAAATTCCATATTGGAGATGGTACCCTCTCAAAAAGTATTTAATATCAACTTTTAAGGGAACATATCCCCCAAAAGGCAATGAATAGAGAGTTCAGGGCTGGTCCATCTGAAATCCCAGGGGCAAGTTCAGCCCCTAGACCCCTTCTATGTAGCTTTGTATCAGCATTTGCCCACTCTTGGTTTAAATGCTGGTTCAGACAAATTAAAAAATACACATGCACTGAAATACTAGACAAAATATATCTTGCGATCACTGCCATCTGAAATCTGATTTTTTTAAAAATAATTGATAATGTTCCCGAAGTGAAATCAAGTCTAAACATACCCTAGAAAATCAACTACCAACCAAAGCATATTTGCACAAATTTGTCACATTCAGTGATGGGTTATGCAGGATTGCTCCCTGATATCTCTTAATTTGAAAATTAAATAGTAGCCAGAAGTAGTCCAATACCATACAGCATTTTCTAAATTGAGAAATAAAGGGGCATTAAAAGATGGAAGTAGCCTTATATTGTAATTTGTTTGCTTACATGGTTTCTAGTTTGTCCTTTAATATTAAACTTCCATAGAATTTTTAAAAATGATAAAATTCCTCCAAGTTTAAAAATTCCTGAAATCGTGACCATACAACTTATTTGTGTTATAAAGTTTTGACAACAAAAACTTAATCTACTAACTATTCGTATATTCCAATATCTGTTTTTCTCTATTTTTAAGGAAAAAACCTCTCTATATAATTCAATCACAATTCCTCATTAATTTTTAGGAGCATGTTACCTACTCCTTTTTAAAGATAGGGCTGTTTGATTACTATATTCTTTTTAATCCATACCTTTAATGAGGCTTTAATATAGTCACATGGGCCCCCACTGCAATAGCTCTCAGCTTTAACAATCACCAATATACTACTGATCTCAGACTTGTTCTGAATTTTCACATGCTCTCTTTCCTTGTTTCTCTTTAACCAGGATTCTTAGAAGAAGCAGAACATTTGGTATCTGCCAATGCAATTATAAAACTGGAAAATACAATGGAGACACCAGATGAGGTCCAAAAGGAAAGGAATAGACTTAATTAGAACACATTTCTTCAAATGCTGAATCATATGGATGATGCTCCTATTTCACCAGATATACAGCAGCACATTTTTTAAAAAAAGTGAAATTGATGCATCAGATTTCTGTTATAATTCAGACAAAACTGTATATGTTTACTTAGAAGTAAATTTCACTGTACAGGATTTACTTGTGAATAAACTTGTGTAAGGTTACAGTCTTCATTTGCAGTTCTGGGCATAGTTATCTAGTGGAGAAAGTTCCACTGAATGTATGAGTCATACTTTTGAAGAAGTCTATCTGGCTACGGAGTGTAAAGATGTGAATATGCAACAGATACACGGAACAGACAGAATAAGAGTTGGAAGGGACCTTTGGAGGTCTTCTCATCCAATCCTCTGCTCAGGCAGGAAATCCTATACCATTTTAGACAAATGGTTGCCCAATCGCTTGTTAAAAACTTCCAGTGTCGGAGCATTCACAATTTCTGACGGCAAGTTTAGATTATATTTGGGAGTAGTTTATGTAATTTAGATTATATTTGGGAACACTTAAATGATTGAACACGTACAATTTTGACAAAAACCAGACAGGCTCGAATGAGATATAGCTTTTTAAGACATTCAAGAAATTCTCAAGATATGCCTGCTGGTACATCCAAGAAAGAAATCAAAATACTCCAGAAGATATGAGCATAAGCGATGATTTTTTTCCTGTTGAATGTTGACATGGAGGGAAAAATAGAATGGGAGAAGAGTTTGCTTTAAGTCCTAACACCTTCTAGGAAGGATCTTACATCTTTTGGAATCAGTGAACATACGTCGAATATTGAAAGCATATAATGGGTCTGTTATAAGCTCAGGGCTGCAGCCTGCAGCCATAGTTCTTGCATATTAATTATCTTATATATGACCTAGCAATATTGTTAGAAATACATTTATACTTCAGATTGATTTGTTTTGCAGCAAGCGGTCTCCTATTAACTTTCTTTTGAAAATTTGGTAAACAATGTTTGATAGGCAATAGCCAACCTAGCACCTGATATGCTTTTGCATAAATAGCAACCCAGAACTTTTGTTCTTTACCCATCAGAAGTTACCAGAGTTGGAAAGCCAAGGATTCCCATAAGTTCCCTTTGACTTCATACAGGGACAACTATGGTAGATGTACCATGCAGAGGGAATGATATAGACTATATCTGAGATACAGACCAAGCTGTGAGAAGTAACTAGGTACGGAGGTAGCGTCCATTAAAATCCATGTGGCAGTCATAGCTGTGCAAACCAAGCCTTGCTCCTTTTGTATGTGTATGCCTGCAAAGCGAAGGGACTTTGATTATTCGCCATTTTGACTTTGTTTACTCCCCAGTCAGATATCCCACCAGAGGCAGCTCCAAGCCTCTTATTACATGAGGATTCCCACTCGTATTAGGGAAATAACCACAGCAAAAAGGGTGCTACTCTTTTGCCTTGTACAATTTGCACAACTTCAATTGACTGCAATTTTTACTCATTTATTAAATTGTTATGTCACCCATTTCACCAATGCAGCAACTCTGGGCAGCTACATAAGATACCATAAAAAGTACAAAAGTTAATGCAAGGCAATTAAAATTTATCCCCCAAATTCTGTGAGAAAAGTGCTAAAAAAATGAAATCATCCCGCCTTCCAACCTTTGTTTTAGCTGTGCACATGATGGTTGTACCTAATATTGGGAAATACTGCATGGATGTAGTATTGGGGGGAGGGGGAGGGAGAGAAAGGGAGGGAGGGAAAGAGAGAGAGAGAGAGAGAGAGAGAGAGANGGGAGAGAGAGAGAGAGAGAGAGAGAGAGAGAGAGAGAGAGAGAGAGAGAGAGAGAGAGAGAGAGAGAGATCAAAACATACACTGCAGAATTCACTTTGTTTGCAGAATTCTTTTTTTTTCAAAACAAGGTTAGTTATAAAGAAACAGGAAGCCCAGAACCATGTTCTTTATAGGTTATTCTCTGTGTTCTGTCCGGAAAGAAGCACGTGAGACCGGGTTCCAAACAACAACTATTTTATTTAACTCGCAAGGCAATAGAATACGGAACAAACAAGAGCCCAAGCCACGCGTACTGCCCTCTGTGTATAGCAGTTTTGCTACAGCCTCCGCTCGGCCCAATGACACTGTTTTGACTGTTTTCCCGCCATTTGGCGGGCTTCCCAGATTGGGCTCTTAACATTATAACCAATCTGCGAGTAGCCTTTCGGCTCAATCAGAAGGGGGAACTTGGAACCATACCTAAGTTCCATACAGAACATTCTCCTCCCCCCTTAGTTTCAGTCCAACGTGCGTTTACGTAGTCACGCATTATAGGTGGCTTTTTTGCAGTCCTCGTTGCACCTGCACAAGCTCAGTCTCGGGCGTGTCTTTGAGCGGTTTCGGGCGGCGATCGGCTGTTTTCTCTGATTTCCTTCTTCCATGGAACCTTCCTGAAGGGATAAAGTCAGCCTTGACCGTCTTCTGCCTGAAGGTCTCTCGGCTGGTTTGAGATGGCTCCGCCGCTTCCTCCTGGTTTGGACCCAGTGGTCGAACTGGCCCTGGCTGCCTCCTTCCAGGAACGGCCCTCGCTTCGCTCTCCTTGCTCCGGACTTCTCACTGTGGTTCATCTAAACCGTTGAAGTGCTCTTTTTGTTAGTTAGATTCGTCTTTTTTGTAATGTTTGTTGGCTTGTTACGGGGAGCGTTTGTCTCTTCTTTTTTTTATTTATTTTGTATTTCCCCCCCCCTGGTTGTTGGGTCCCTTGGTCGACTATTTTATTAAGTATATGCGCGATAGTTAGTGTTTTTTCGGTTTGAAATTGGTTGCAGGAACGGAAGCTGGTCTAATAAATGCCTTGATTGTGGCCGCTTCCATTTCCTTACCGTTGTCTAAGTAGTAGTCAGTAAGACTGGGGGCCGTGTTAATTGGCTCACTCGTGGACAAAAACAGCCTACTGGCAACCACAATAGGCGGTCCCCCGTATTACAAGGTTATATATGATGGTCGGCCGATTTCAACACATTATGGTAATAATTGCTGAGGAATCGGGGGAGTTCCGTCCCAGAGTGTAAGGTGGGGTGAATCTGTCCAGGTAGGATGTAGTTTCCTACCCATTAGGGAGTTCTGGCTAGGGCTTTTGTTGGTTGTGCTGCTAGGGGTAATATGCTGCAAAGGTTTAGTAGTCGCCTTTTAGATTTTGTCGTTGTACGTCCCCCTTGTCATTTCTATCTAGGGCCCTCTCTAGTGTACCAGGACCATGCGTCAGCCCTTGCCCGTTCGCAGCCAGATGCGGTGCGGGCAGGTCACAGCAGTTAAGGCATGTCGGATACCCTGGGCAGCCAGGAACACTTGCTTCATAACCAAATTGTAATAGCCTATAGAGAGTTGGGGCCATTATTCAGAAACACAGTACATCAGATAGCCCATTAAGATTTGGTTGTCGCAAAATA
>BHFT01049488.1:0-10729 GCA_004320025.1 Laticauda laticaudata | reverse complement strand
GCTTTGCCAAGCGGAGGAGTCAAATATATGGACCTTACTGTCCATTTTATTTGAGAAGTGGGGAAAGAAAGAAAAAGCAAGTGAAGTGGTAAGTGTTACAGGAAAACGAAAGGAACAATTAAGAGCATCAAAAAATTGAAAAGAAACTTCTGACGCATTGAAAGATTTGGAAGAAAGCGACTGGGGAAAAGAAACTTTAATTGATAAATATAAATAGATAACTGTCAACAAAAAGAAGAGTCTATTTAAGGTTATATAAGTGAACTTGACTGTGGTGGAGTTAAAAGACAAAGAGTAAGAAGAAAATACACAAATAGAAAGAAGGAATGAAATGGAGAAAGTGACCTTGTACAACCTTGAAAATGAGGACATTTTGAATTAAAAGTTGTAAAAAGGTTACAAAAAAAACCTCTGGATCTGATTTTAAAGTATTGGTTAAAATACAAACCTATTTAACATGACGTTGGAATAAAACTAATTTGATAGAGTATGAAGCATATTAGAAATTTGTACCAGAATATTATTTAATACTTATTAATTTTTGGATTAATCGAATAATTCTTGGAAATGATTCTATAAGCATAGAATTAGATTGGTAAAGAATAATTATATAATATTATTCTTTTTTATTGTTCTACTGATAAATTTACCAAACAATTTTGTTTAAATATACAAGAAAATCAGGGAAAAAAAAAAAAAATTAGGTTGGACTTACTGCGATTAAATTATATAATCTTAGCAACAGATAAATTCATGTATTCAAATACATTTCATGCTGTGTGGGCGTTCTTCTATCTCTATGGCTTCTCTATTATTCTGTGTGAAGTGTTCGGTTTTGGCGGATAGTGGTCTGGATATTTTTAAGGGTTTCAAATTTTCATGTCCTGTGCTTTGAGGTGTTGGACAGGGAATAGGTCAGTTCTTCCTTTTTTTTGATTCTAAAAATCAAAAGAAAAGAATCAAAAAGAAGAACTGACCTCTTCTCTTCCTCTGGTCCAACACTCAAAACCACAGGACATGAAATTGACTTTAAAAATACCAGAACTATCGCCAAAACCGAACACTTGTCAACAACAGGAATAATCAGAAAGCCATAGAGATAGAAAAACGCCCCACACGCGAGAATAAACGAGATGACTATCTGCCCGCCTACCAACCCACTTTGGAAACCTAACCTCATTATAAACGAATAATCTAACATGGAAGTATATGACAGCAGACCCACCACCCACGAGTGCCACACAAGAGCTATCACCACCACTCCACATAGGAAAAAGGACTCACCCCACACAGAAAATGAGACACGTACCACAGACCAGAAAGCAGGATAGCGCAGGTGTACCACTACCCGCTTCAAACCCTCTGACCCATTACAAGAAGCGAATGACACCCACCATGAAGATGTGGCACGAACATGAAGCCAAACAAACAGTGATCACAGCTCATCAGCTCAAACCCCCCAGCAACTTAAGGACTAACCTGAGCCACAACCAAGGCCTCACCCTGAACAGAAACCACACCCCAGCAACGCGAACACAGCCAAGCCCTACCAATTCAGAACACAGCCAACCTCCAACCAATGAGAACACCCCCCACAATCAAAACACAGCCAAGCCCCCACCCAATTCAAGTCAACACCCCCACTTAGCAGTGAAAGGAAAGAAGCAGCTGCAGCTCACATTACTCTTGAGAAGCACAGAGGAGAAACAAGCTAAATATGATGAATGAGATTCATTGAACGTTTGCCAAGATACTTCCAAGTTACGCGAGAGAAAAACTGAATAACCAAAGATTACCACACACACACCAGTGTGTGTGTGTGTGTGTCGTGTGTGTGTGCTGTTTTAGCTTCCTTTGGTATTATCCCACGTCATTGTATTTTCTGTTAAAGTTGTTAGCAACGTTCAGTGCAGAATCTCATCTGCATCCTCGGCTTCTGTATGGAAGTGTGTCTCACAGTTCTGGTTTCAAATTTGCAGGCTGTGTCCATTCTGATTGCTATGAGCCTGGTCTCGTGTTCATTGGACTTGGAGTTTTGACTTGATTGGTGTTTCTGGTTTCTTCTGTCTTTTTTGTGCGATTTGAGTTGGCTGGCAAACCCTCTGTTCTTGTGTTGGAGCTTTCAGTGCAGCTTGGCTCCGTGTGGAAAGGACTGCTGCTCTTCATTAGCAAGCTGGGTTTCACCTGGGTGCCTGGTGGGGGGTGTTGAGTTGGAGCTTATCAGAGGAGTCTGTGTTGCCAGGTGTTGCTGCGTTGTGGTGTGGAGATCTTTCTATTTGAGGAGTGAGGCTTCCAAAATGATTGACAGTCTGCTGGAATCATCTTTCGTATTCATGCTGTCAGTCTTTTTCAATCTCTATGGCTTCTCTGATGTAGTCTATGGCTGGGTTTTCTGTAGTGGCTAGGGTTTTAGTAGCCATTTGAAGTTGATGTTGTGAACCTGTGGTTTTCATGTTTGGACTAGTGAGGAGGTGTGTTCCAGCTTTTCCTGCTTTTGTGTTCATCTAGGCGGGTACTTATTTTCTATTGGTCTGTCAATGTTATTGGCTGGGCATGTGCTTACAGGGAATTTTTCGTATACGCCTGGTTTTCCAGGTCAATTTTGTCTTTGGGGTTCCTCGGAGGCTGCCTATTTTTGGTCTGTTTTGAAGGCGTCTTGGATGTATGCCTGTGTATATCTTACTGATTTTATCTGTGACCTCTTATGTAGGGCAAGACAGCTGTTCCATGGTCTGTTGGTCTTCTAGGACCTGGTGGTTGCATCTTGTGTAGCACTTATGGTGTGGGTCTGCGTGTCGTCCTTCATGTTAGTACTCGTTTATTATGAGGGCAGGTTTCCAACAAATGGTTGGTAACGTGACGTTATCATCTCGTTTATCTTAATAATAACTGTGCAATATACAGACTTATATAATAAAGCCTTGGATTAGTGCTAGATATTACCAAGCAAATGTTATTATCTCACCCTTCATCTCCTCAGGTTTCACGATTCCATTAGTCAGCATAAATCTCTGCCGTTGTTTCAGTCAGCGTTCCTGTCAATAGTTCCACCGCTTCACCACACTATTCAAATCGGAGCTTCCTTTACAATATATACCAATATTCTTCTTTAAATATGCCTTTCCAGTGCTCAGCCTGCTGTTTCCCTCTTTTCGCTTCTTTTTATCAGCTGGGCTGCTGCATCTTTGGTTCCGATCATCACGATTGTCACAATCTCCCTCTTCTGCCATTGATTTTCAGGGGGATCTTCCAGTCTCTGGGATTGCAGCACCTCCCCAAGACTTCCGTGTCTTGCCCTTTCTTTTGCCCACCCCTCTGGGGTCTGACACGCTCCAAAAAGCCACCAACTAGTGAAAATCAGAATCTTTCAGAGTGGCGATCCGCTTCTCAGCTCCACACTGATACAGCACCCAACCGGAAGTCTCATTCACTATGTTGTTTGCTTTAATTGAAGCCTATTTTGTGCACCAAGATTTTTTGTCATAAAAAAACAGTCTTGATATAAGCTAGCCATTCAGTATCTTTTTTCACTATGGACGCTGCCTTCCTGTCCATATATTTGTCATTGCCAAATATAAAATATTTAAGTGACTCTGGGACGATGACATGTAGTATGGGCGGATTTGGTTCTTACACTTATTTTACTTTATTTATTTATTTTATTCTTAGATTATTTTCATAAAAAAAATCAAGGTACAAACATATTTAGTATTTAATATTTCATTTTATTTTATTTATTTTATTATTTTATTTATTATTTTAAGAGATTGATTGATTGATTTTATATTGCCATGTATTTGCCCATGGTGACTCAAGGTGGCTTAAAGAATATAAAACCACATTTAAAACAATAAAAACTAACATAAATTAATATAGTGCAATAAATCAAAATCATTCCCCAACTCCCATCCCCTGCCCGACAACAGCAGATCACAGAAGCCATTTAATGGGCTTCATCCTGCTCTGGGTTGCCCATGCCTGCTGGCTGTGTGCCACCCATCTTATCTATTTTTCCCCACAGCAGCAGCCCTGTGAGATGGTTTATGCTGAGAGAGAACATGACTGGTCCAAAACCACCCAGCCAACTTTCATGCTTTAAAGAGAGCTAGAACTCACAGTCTCCTGTTTTTTAACCTGGTACCTTAATCACTAGACCAAATTGGCTTTTTTTCATGCTCATCTCTATTAACCATGGAGTTATACTTTGATTTTAAAGAATTCTTAAAACTGAGACTATGTGAAAGATTTTTAGATGCAGATGGATTAAGCATTTCCATAATTTCCTTTCCTTTTAATCTTCAGTCATTTTTAGCTTTAATTTCACTATTTGATTTTAATAATAGTCTGGCCACTGCTTTCATCTTTATTAATGATTTTAAAGATAAATCATTGAACAATGAAGGTAGGAACTCATTGGGAAATCAAAACCAGCATTGCAATAACTTTTATTTTTACCATGTTAAGTACTATTTTATAATTTGTATAACTTAATTCTTGTGACATCCAGGATTTCCAAGTTTAGGAGCTACAAAATTCCCTGTGGTGCAATCTTCTATATTTTACTCTGAAGTAATCATCAGTGAAACTTACTCTAGATATATAATTATGGGATTGCAGCTGCTTGAGTATATGGAAGTAATACATAATAATTTTGCATAATTAGTTCTTATAAAAAAGATGTTTGTTTTCCTATTAAGAATGAATATTTATTTATTTATGAAACCAATGACTCTTGTTTTTTAAAAATGGTATAGAAAATATTATAGGAATACAGATTTTCAAAGGAAATAATATAGGTAGTCCTGAATTTACAACCATTCGCTAAGCGACCATTTGAAATTACGACACTGAAAAATGTGACTTACTACCGGTTTTCACACTTACGACTACTGCAACATCCCCATGGTCACATGATCAAAATTTGGGTGCATGGCAACTGGCATGTATTTTTGACAATTACACTGTTCTGGGATCATGTGATCACCATTTGTGATCTTCCCAGACGACTTCCAACAAGCAAAGTCAATGGCAAAAGCCAGATTTATTTACAAACACATGATTTACTTAACAACTTAATTCACGTAACAACTATGACCAAAAAAAGATCATAAAATGGAGAAAAACACAAGTAACTGTCTTGCTTAGCAATGGAAATTTTGGGCTGAATTGTGGTTGCAAGTATTATATGCCATTTAATGAAGAAATAATTATTTTTTTTAAAAAAAATTCAATTTTAAATGTAAATTAGTCTAATTAATAATTTATTTTCAATCACTAATAAACATGGATTGATACTCTTGTTTTGCTAAAAAATGTGATTTTCCTCTGAGTTAGGTGGTAAATGTGAATTTTTATAAAGCAACAGCTTTATAAAACATAAAACATAATACCTGCAGTATTATTTAGCCTGTAGTAAATTCAAAGGAAAGCGACCATTAAAATGTATATTTCTCCTTACAAATTATGTAATTGAATGTACTTTTATGATTTTTAAACACTATGGGAAGCCCTTTAATAGGCCATTTTTAAGAAACATAGCATAAATGTTGGAATAGTAGTTGCTAAGCAGCAGTGAACTTCTCTCTTTTTATAATGAGCATCTTATAATCATATTCCCTAATAACCCTTCTAGTAAATGAAGTGCTTAGTATGTTTTGGCTATATTAACTAAAAAAATAAAACTGAGCTTTTTTATTCCTCAGCATCTGGGTTTGTATACTCTTTTTTTTACATTTGCAGCATTTTTTATCCACGAAAGATTATTTTGTCAAGGAAAGAAATAAGGTCTGTCTCATGCTATATATTTTGAATGAAGGCATGCTGACTTTCAGCAATTACAACATTATCTTCAAGATTGTTATAAACTGCCTGCTTTATTATCTGCTCTAATAACTTTCCAGGTTTTGATAGTGAGGCTCATTAGTTTATAATTCCTGGGGTTGCTTCTCTTTACACTTCGAAAAATATGTCCCCTTGTATTTCTTCAGTTTTCCACAGCTATTCAGAAATTATTGAAAGAGGTCTTTAGCTAGGTTGAATCACTTCTTAATCCAAATGGACAAATCTTAACAGATGATCATAAGAAAATAGATAACCACAACTTCTACTTTGCTTCTGTTATTACATTCAAAGGATATAAAATCTTGAGCAGCATACACTGGGATTAAATATATAAAGGAAGGTACAATTTAGCAAGGCTATAAAGAATCTTTTAGCTAATTTAAATGTCTTTAAATCCCTTGGTCCTTCTGAAAAATACCCTAGAATATTAAAGAAATGAGGCAGAGATGATTACTATGAAAACATACCTTAAGACCAGGGGGTGAGAAAGAAGCAAATATTGACTTGTCCCTAATTCATTAGGGTATAAGATGGTGGGAAGGAGAAACTCAGACTTTCAATATTCTGTTCAAATTGATCAATATCAACAAAATATATTCACCTGGCCTACCTTGTAGTTAGGCAACAGCTCCTAAATTTTCTTCCTCATTGATATTGTTTGAAATTGCTTTATTCTTAACTTCATTTGGCTTAAGAAATCCCATTGGTTGCAGAGCAGCTTTGGCTTTAAAGGTTTCTCCCTGTGACATTTTCTTTATTATTTATTTTAGTTTATTCAGATTGTTCTTTCTATTCCTGTACCCAAAGCTCTTTCAGATTTAATATCTTCAGTCAGCTCCTCTTATTAGTAAGAACCAAAGCCAAGGTAGCAGATACCCTGTTTACTTAAATCTTTTGAAGCAGAAAATTATTATCAGTACAATCAAATATTCTGACTTGTTTCAAAATTAGTCTTTCAGTAAATGCCTGGATAGTTGAAATATCCCTATCACAGCTGTTTTTGGGGTTTTTAAACATTCATTTATCTGTTTTAATAAATTTTCTACATCTTCTGATTTGTTTGGTGGTCTGTAGTAAAATTTTTAACAAGTGAGATCTTCTATCGCCCTGTTATTTTAACTTGATTGGTTTCCATATCAAATCAGTTGATTTCTGTTCATGGATGTTAATATGTAAATCTACGACAGCTTTTCTTGTGTTGCCCTTTCCTTTGAAGCTAGCTGTACCCATTAAAAATTTATTCCACTGCTGGAATAACTGTGTTTCTATAATCCCTGTTATGTCATACTTGCCTTAATGCCAAGAGCCATCTGATTTTGCCTGTTACCCATTTTGTGTGCAGTATAGAACAACATTTAAGATAATGAACTTCCTGTGTTCAGTCCCCCTTTTCATTAATGCCTTTATTTCCTTTATTTCTTGGTTAAACTAGTAATTTCCAGAACCCTTTGCCTTGCTCCATTATTCAGTCCATTACTTGCCAATTCACCACTTGTCAATTGTCCTGCAACTCCTACCCCCTTATATTGTAGTTTAAATAAACGAAAAGCATTAGGATTTCTGCAATGGATCTAAATATAGGTCTAAGAACTATAGCTGGTACAGAACACAGCGAGAAGGCTGGTAAATGTGCTTTCTATAATTCTTCATTGAAATAACCAGAGTGGTTTCAAGACAATTTCTGTACCAAGTTCAAGTGATGATATATAATTTTAAAAATTTTTGGTAGTGTAGAATTAAGCATTTGTTAATCAGTTTAAATCTGGTTCATGTCTGTGCTGTTAAGCTGCAATATATATATAGTAAGTTGCCTGGAGGGAGGGAGGGAAGGAAGGAAGGGTTATAGATTTGTCCCAAATTAACAATATTAACAAATCATTTCTGTTCAATGGAACAAGCATTGTATACTATAACTTTTTTAAAAATGATTTTACATATATTTCTTATGTGCCATTGCATATGTATACAAATCTTGCTTTCATCTGTCAAAATCTGGAATGCTGTTGCATCAACCTTAGTTGATAAGATCCACATTGTGAAATGCAGAATAGGTGAGTTTAAAACTGATACACTTTTTTCTGGTTGACAAATATACCATGACAGAAAATGGATATAATTTTGCTTCCTTTTTTTGGGCTGATGCACAACACATTACATGGTCTAATATGGGAATTTTACCCTGATAAGACTGAGGAAAATATATTATATTGATATTTTATGTCTTATTTTTACATTATGTTTATGGGATATATTTTTAACAGGTATATATTTTATTTAATATGTTTTATTTTCTCTTTAAAAAGTGAAAAAGATTTTAATTTGGTTTAAAGTTTACATTTAAAGCAAGTACTTATTTAAACCATCTTTAGAAGTTTCCTAGGTATATTAAAAACAGCTTCCTAATTTTTTTCCCAAACTTTCTGATTTTTAGAATGGATAATGCGGAAGCCTGTTTTATTTTAAGCAGCCGTTGCGAAGTGGACAGAACTGCAGCGGTAGGTTCCAAATATATCTATATATGCTTTAAGAATTTGTTTTATATGTGTCTTTTTATGTTTTTATGGTTCAGTTAATTGGTCAGAAATAAAAGAGGTGTGTGGCTCTATGAGTGGATGTTAATTAGACAGCACATAACTAATATAGAGTTATGTGGGATTTTTTGAGCTGGATAAAAATATAGATATGTTTATATATGCTGTTGAGTCTTTATATATATGAAGACATATATTATTAAAATATATATTAAGTTCTCTTAAAATATGATAAATGAACCTATTTTAGTATCATGACTTCATACAGTCAATTTTACAATAAAATGATTAGAATAGTAATTGCTCCCTTATAAGCAGACTATTTTTAAAACTGGACTTCCGAGTTTAATACTCTCCCATTGTGAAACAATTCCATCAAATGCAGTGGAATAGCTAAATCACTCAAGGAAGATCCAAGTAGTAGTCATTACTTATCTTTATTCTAAGTTAGTTATTTTCTTCTTCCCCATTTTTTTAAAATCTTCAGGAAATATTTTACATATTGTTTTATCTATTGAGCCACATATTGCAGAAAAATTTGAATCACATGCAGTTTACATTTTTTTAAAGTTTTAAAATATATGCAGTAATATATATATATATAATATCTGTTCTCCATCACCACATGTAGGGCAAGAAAAATAGTTTGTGGCACTATGGTAAAAAAAAAAAACCCTTCCAACTTCGCAAGATTTTTTTTTTTCTATGAGAAGTTAGAAGATCTGAACTACCTGTATTTTTTTAACCATAGTTCAGCAGACTACTTTTCTAGTCCTAAACATGCAGCGGAGAACGGAACTGGAAAGCAGGTTAGTGAAGAGATGTGGCTGCCCTGGAAAGGGGGGGAGGGTTTAGCTGAAGGGCATTTAGGTAAGTCAGTGCAGGGTGCTTGGGGCAGCTCTGCACCTCCTGCCTTGCTTCATCCTCCACCCTCCACCACAACCTTGCTTCGTTTTTCTTTATAATGTGCAGTCTTTCACAATAATCAGAATTGTAGGCATTTCTGCTTACTGTGAGAGGCTGCACATTGCTTCTGGGTGGGAGAGGCTCAGTCCCCTTACCCAGTTCCCCTCCACCGTTTTTCTTTCTCTCTCTGTTTCTCTCTCACACACACACACAGAGATATTTGATCACTTGAACTACTGCGCATTTTTCTCCCAGAGGGAGACGAAGCAGATGAAAAGTGTTTGGATGCCCAATAGGTACCAGCCTGCACTGTCAAGTGTTTGGGCTGCTGAGTCCCACCTTGTATGCCTATTTGGAGCTGCAGGTGCCCGGCTGCAGCTACACAGAGCCAGATGGTTTTCAGGCCCTGGCCTGTGGCTGCTGCAGCTCTCATACCAGCTCTATGAGGCAAGCAAACATGGGGATCCCAATAGCCTGTGGTGGCTTTGTAGCCACCTCATCTTTTGCCCAGCGCAATCCACCACCAAGCCCCAATTGCTACCCAGCATCCTCCACTACCTCTCACTTGGAACTACCCCATGCACAGCTGATATGAGAAATGCAGCACCCACCAGAACCAGGGGTGTAGCCTGGTGCTTGCAGCACCAAGTAGGCATGCAGGCTGATGCTCAGTAGCCCAAAGTAGATGTCTTCCAGATGGAGTTCTGTATCTAGCTGGAGAGCATTTCCCAGGACTGCCTGATTCTCAACCATCCAGCTGCATGATAGGAGGGAGCTTTTGCCCAACTGAAAGAGAAGCTGGGTTGCGTAAAGGGCCTTTTCCCCCAAGACCCTTTCAAGCTCTGGGCTGTGGGCTCCACCCCAGGGAGCTTTAATCGGGGCCAAACTCTCGGCATACCCTGGCCTCCACCCACCAGGAGGGCAAAGAGCCCCCACTAGGCCACCAGCAGCATGGGCAGCTGCTAAGTGGCTAGCAACACATGGCCAAGAAGTGTCCCAGTAGCAGGCAGGGAAGGTAGAGGCCAAGGCACGTGAGAATTTGGCCTGCTACGCCCACTGGCAAGCAGATAGTGGGATGGAAAGGGTGGGGCTAGCAGTAGCTGCATGTCAAAAAAATAAAACCTCCCCCAAAATAAGCCCAAGTGCTTATTTCGAGGGGCCCAAAAAATAAGACCCAGTCTTATTTTCAGGGAAACATGGTTTATATGCACACACATACATACATAAACATATATACATGCATACATACACATTCATTTGAATCATTTAATCATTTGACTTTTATTATATACTAGCTTGAGATTTTTTAAAAGGTAGAGTTATAAATATATCAAATGAACAAGATTCAAGTGGCATAATTTAAGATAGAGTCACCTTATACAGGTGAAACTCAAAAAATTAGAATATCGTGCAAAAGTTCATTTATTTCAGTAATGCAACTTAAAAGGTGA
>BHFT01049487.1:0-12431 GCA_004320025.1 Laticauda laticaudata | reverse complement strand
AAATTTCTAATTTTCTGTGCAGTTCTTTCTTTCTCTATTAATTCCATTTATTGCTTTAATTACATCAGTTTTCAATTTAATACTTTTTTCTTGTGGCATTTTCTGTAGTTCTTTTTCAAGTCTTTTATATTCGTCTTCCAAGGACTTGGAGGCTTTGTTCTTTTTCCTAATACTCTTTTTCTCTGTATAATCTATTATCAAACCTCTAGCAATATGCTTCATTGTATCCAAACATTCTGTTATTTGAAGGATCTTCTTTTTTATTTTCTTTAAGAAAAAAACCAATTCCTTCTCCATCCATTGTATAAAGTCCTTTCTTCCTTTAAAATATATTGTTTAATGTCCATCTGATCTTTTTTTTTGTCCCTTCCATTTAATTTGTCATTGACTATGGTCTGCCAAGTACTTGTTTCACTACTATGTTTCTGAATATGATATTAATTCGTTGAGATCCAAATCATATCTAATCTGGACCATGATAAATGTCTCATTAGAAGTATAAAAAGTATATTGTTTAGCTTTAACGTTTCTTTCTCTCCAAATATTCTTTTAAGGTTAATTCATCTGTCATTTAAAAAAAGATTAGGGGAGACTTTCTATTTTGTTTTGTGTTGTTGTTATATATCAATTTATTGTCCACAATTCCAATTAATTCTCCCATCATAATTATATTAACATAGTCCAGTCTAATTATTTCAATGTGTTTTTTATAAAACTCTTTCTTGTATTATCATTCGGAGCATAAATTCAATCAGGATTTTTTCTTTATTGTCCATTATTTCCCACCATTAATACTCTACCCGTCTTCATTCCGTGTAAATCAAGTTTTGCTGGGATATCCTCTTTAAATGTAGAGGAACCACTCCCTCTTTCTTACATTGAGTCAAAAGAAGTAATATTTTCCCTAAATTTTGGCATCTACTAACAATTGCTCATTGTTCGTTTTTTTAATTTGAACTTCTTGTAGCAAATTATATCAAATTTATTTCTTCTAATTATATGAAGGTTTTTCTTTTTTAACAGCTGAGTTAAGTCCATTTATATTCATATTGTAAATCAGTTTTTTTTTCTTCCATGATTATCTTTATATTTAGGTCTAAACAGCTCTCGTGCTTCTCACTTCACGTTGTTCTTTTACTGTCTACCTGTCCACCTATAACTCCTTTCTCTTTTTTTCAATCTCCAGTTGTTCCTCCTGAAAATCATTAATGAGAAACTCTTCTTCTGCCTCTTCTCTTCTTCTTCCAAAAAATTATGCGTTAGAAAAGTTCTGCTTTTTCAATCGAATCATTCTATGTCTTGCTCTTGCCCATAAGATTAGTCCTTCTTGGTATCAGCCCACTATAGTTCACTTTCATTTTCCAATAGGCATTTGGTAGAACATCGGTATTTTTTTCATCTCTCTCACTTCTATCTAGGTATTTGTTTTAAAACACAATCTTTTGCCTTTATATTTCCAATGTTTTCTCTCTTTACATTGTAATATTTGTGTTTTTTGATGGATTTTCATTAGTGTAAATTCTAATATTGGACTTTCCTTTGTGGAATTTATTCTCACCGGCATATTCTTGTAATAAACTCGATTATACCTCATCTACTCCATCCATCAATCTTTCCTCTGTATTTCCAGAACATCTGCCAACATTTCTTATCATTTCTTTCCACAGGCCAAATTTCTCTCCTTTTTTCCTCTTCTATATTTGAATTAAGATAAAATTCTGACCCTTCATCTCCCACCTCAACATTCCCCTTTTTTCTTGTTCTACCCACTGATTAATCTAGTGTCAATATTTCCTATCTTCTCCTCTCTTTGTTTCCTTCTTCCTCAATTTTTTGGAATTCTCTCCTCATACTTCCCCATTATTTGTTTAATATTTCCATTTTTTCATCAGGTCTTCTCTGTTCTTTGTTGAATAGCATCTATTTTTAATCTTTTAATATCTTGGATTCCTTGCATAATCAATCTGTAAATTTTACTTTTTCTTTGTTCTTTATCTTGCATTCAACATGTCTGAATTAAATGTTGTCTTCAGATGGTGGGAAGCAGAGGTAGAAGCAGAAAATGCGAATAATTTGGTTTCTGCTCATTTTTAATGCTTCCAAAGCTTCGTTCTCTTTGACTTTCAATCCAGCTGAGTTAGAGTAGCCAATATAGTCCAAAATAAAATCCCAATAGTTAAAAAAGCCCAAAACCAAAGAAGATAAAGGGAAAAAGGAAAAAGAAAGGTCTTCAGGTTTCTTCTAGACCCATAGTCAATTGAAATTAATCCACCATAAAAAGAAAATAGAAGATAAAAAAAAATAATTCAAAAAGAAAAACAAAGTTGATCCAAAAAAACATAGATGTAAAGAGCAAGAAGCAAGAAAAAAAAAGAAGAACTCTTGATGGCTTCCCCTTTTAAAATAAAAAACAAAAATACTAGAGTTTTAAATTTACAAAAAGGCTGGCGAGTAGGAATTTCATAAGCTTATATTATATATATACTATATATATGCACTGCACACTGGCACTTTATTTCTTGTATCCAAGGCTCTATATTGATTGACTCTCTTCTCCAGCAGTGCTTCAAAGCCAGCCTCAAATGTTGAAATATTGATAAGAGTCCAAGAAAAGCACCTATGTCAGTAAATATTTTTACTGGTGTTCTCCCTTATCTCATCACATTAAATGTTCCTTCGAAAAGGGTGTTTATACTTTTTTCTCCCCAATTCAAATAAAATATTTCAAGCTCTAGTTGGCAGTGTTGCAACATCTCTTAATACTCTTTCCCCCCCAGCCAGAAAAAAAATATTATAAAAAACTCAAACAAGAAAAAAACAATAAAAGATAACCAAAGGGAGCCTCTATCCTAAAGAAATTAAAAAAAAAAATCAAAAAGAAGCATAAAAATTATATAAGATGAACAATATCAATCCGGTTACCTACAAAGTCACATTAAAGTTCCTCAGAAAAAAAATAAGGAAGAATCAGTCTCATTTGACATCACTTAAAAACCGCGCTCAACCAGTTCCAGTCAAATAAAAAAAAAGTCACAGAATTTCTTCTTTTGTTCAGGATGTCCTTTTCAGTCTCAACCAATTTACCAATAACAAAAAGAAATTTCTCACCCAACCGACACCACATCGCTCAAGCCCTTTCTTTCGAGCTGTCCCGACTTTCAGCATCTTTGGAGGCTGCCTTTCGCTGCCAGCAAAAAGGGTTCTTCCCGGATCAAAACCAGAGATTTGCGATATCTCTGGGGTCCTGGGACAGTGCCCTTCACAATCCCGGTTTCTACGGCGACGCGTTTAGGTCCGTTTCAGAACAGACAGGGGCCCTGAAAATATCAGCTGCGATCTCAGGCAGGCCCCGAGATCAGCTTGTAGCACCGAGACGCAAGCTCCGCCTTCTCCTGCCTCCTGGTCTTTGCTGACCCTCTGCTGGTGCTTACTCTGCTCGTGCTTTGATCCTGCGTCTTGCTGCTGCTGCTGTGCGATTATGTCCTGCTGATTGTGATCCTGGTTGGTGATTATGCTGCTGCTGCTGATGATGATTGCTGATTTATTGATCCTGCTGGTGATTGATGCTGATGCTGATGATGATGAGATGCTGTTGGTGTTGGAGAGCAGCCCTAAACCTGGGAGCCCTCTGATGAGGGCCCATCTGTCCCTCCAAGGCGAGGAAGAGGCCACAATGCAACAACAGGAGAGTAGGCAGTATACATTGAGAGGAGCGCATGAGATTGAGTGCTGAGTGGGCTGAGAGAGAACGACTATAATGTGGCGGAAGGGACACCAGCTGTACAGGGACACCAAGCGAAGGGCCTGCTTGGATGATGAGAGGGCGGAGAGTCTGGGCTACACAATGATGTGCTCCTCGGCTCGGTGGAAGCAACATGCACAGCTGGTACGGAAGCTGCACACTCAAAAAAATCTGGCCAGGCCAGGTAAGCTGGACGGACAGAGAGAACTATGTCCTATGGCCAAGTTGCGCTTCACTGGAGGGTGAGAGTCTGCACAGGGAGCACCAGGAGGCCCATCTGTCTACCCTCTCTCTCCGGCCAGCCTGCTGCGCCCAGTCTCTTCCAGCCACCGAGGTCAGTTCCTGTCTCCAGCCAGGTTTCTGTGGAGCGATGCCAGTGGTGGAGAACCCCCAGGCAGGTGTGGAAAGTGTGGTGGAGAGTTTGATGAGGACCCCTGGTGCAGTGGGAGAAAGGAAGCCATTGAGCTCCAACACTGCCGAAGCCGCATTCACCCACACTCCGGCCCACAGGTAAGCATGGTAGGAGCCATGACAGGCAGGAGGGCAGAGCCACAAGGTCCTGTGTGGAGATCAGGGACACATCTGCACCATCATAGTCTCCTCTCGCAAGCTGGTCCCCATCGAATCCTCCTTCCTCCAACCACAAGGCCCTTCTCAATTATGTCAACAGACCCTCAAGGAGATGGCGGGGATCCCCAGTTTACAGGTGGTTGAAGGAGAGGTCATCACGCTGGTTTTAACACCTTCAGACCCAGGGAAAATGCTCCCACCCAGTCCAGGCCTTGGCTCCTCCACCCCAGGTGATGTCCTCCCATACCAAGGCTTCCCACAGCCCCTCACCTCCAGGGCGACAGCTACCTTGGAGGGTCCAGCATCACAGAACATCAGCCCTTCCCAGCCCATTGCACAGAGTCATCGGGAGACACCGTTGCCACCGTTCCAATGAGCCACCGATGCCACACACGCCAATGATGCCACCACACGCCAGTCCTCACCCCGCTGCCATGCCAGGCAGCCCACTACACTGCTCTTTCACTCCGTCCACAGCAAAGCCCAGCCTCAATACATCTGTCCTCTACTGGGGCTGACACCACATTGGCATGGGGAGGATCTCTCAGTTTATCGGGGCTGAGCCAGCTCTCCGACCACCTTCCTCAACACACGTCCTCTGTTGTCCTCTCGGAGGCCAGGCACATCCAACATACACCTCAGAACCAGCACTGGCAACGCACCCACCTCCACGCACCTGCACCCTAACACTTAGACTGGGCACACACCTCCGAGTGACCAAGAGGGTGCCAGTAGACTGACTGCCTGGATATTCTGTGGACAAATTTATTTGGACACTTGACTTGGTCATGTTTTATTTTACAGCTTGTTGTTAATGAGTTTATCTTTGTTTTCACACATTTGCTTCATTAATTTTTTTCAAAAAAGTCTGGGTGGAAACTTTTAGAAAATGGTTTAGCCTTTTGCATGCTTGTGGGGGGTTAAGATAGCTGTGGAATGAGCAGGGTACCTGTGGGTATTGGGCAAGGGATACCATGTTGGATGGGTTAAGATAGGCTGTTGGATGGGGAAGGGATACCTGTGGGCATGAAAGGATACCTGTGGGATGGGCAGGGATACCTGTTGGGATGGTTATAAGGCTGTTGGCTGGGCAGGAATACCTGTTGGGATGGGAGAAGGGATACCTGTGGGATGGGCAGGATACCTGTTGGATGGGTAATAGCTGTGGGATGGGTATAGCGATACCCTGTTGGGATGGGTAATAGCTGTGCGGATAGATAAACCTCAGTGCAAAATAGGTGGGACTGTATGGTCACCTCCAAGGTGCCACCCTATGGCCCTGTCATTATCAATTACAATGTAAGGCATTGATCCACATGTCAACATAAACAAACTCTTTATTAAACGCCCTGTTCATTGTAGGCACACCCAACATACATGGCCCAATCTCATCAGTGTGATGAGACAGGCTGAAGGAAGCATCCATTAACATTACCATCCTGTCTTGCACTCCACGCTCCAGCTTGGGAATTGCACCATGTTTCAGAGGTTGTGCTTGCTTCTTCCCTTCCCGTGAGGCTCTGTTGTGGCCTTGCACATCCTGAGTATCGATCAGTTTCGCCCTTGCCTCCATTTTCCCCAGGCTCCATGTCCCCATTGCTTGTTGGGGTCACGAGCCTGTTCTTGCAAGGCTGGGGTAGCAGGTGTGCGCATGAGATTGGCAGATTGCAGCAAGCTTCCACGATCTCCTCAGGGTCTCGGGCGATGCTGCATGTGGTGAGAAGTACCTGGAACCTGATTGGCCAGAATGCAAAGGCGTTCTCCACCACCCGGTCTTGCCTGGACATCCTGCAGTTTGGAAGATTCTCTTTCTTCCGCGTGAGGTGTTGGAGGGGTTGTTCGGGCTTCATTAGGTAGGTTGTGAGGAGAAGGTGTCATCCGCCACGATCTGAAGTAGGGCACATCTTGCGTGTCGTTGGCAGCGGGTCTGGATCTGGGAAGCCCACCATGAGGTTGCTTTCCAGCCCTCCTTGAGGTGACTGGCATTGTATACCTGGCATCTGAAGATGAGCCGTTTGCCTGAAGCATCATGTACATGAACTGGTAGTCAGCATCGAACCATGGCGAAGAGGATGATGCTGAAGAAGGCCCTTGGAGTTGTGCATAAATGGACCCCGACATTGTGCTGGCGCTTTGCAGGCCACGTGCTTTGCCATCCGATGGCTCCGAACGGCGTGTGAGGGAAGTTCCACTTCTGATACCACTGCTCTGCCAACTTTTCTCTCCAGGCCTTGTTCGTGTTGGGGCACTGGAGGAGCTACCTCCTTGTATTCTTTCGGATGATGGCCTGCCCACTTCTCTGTACAACAAAGCTATGGTGCTGGGGGCACCTCAGCCATGCTGGCTATGCTCCTGTAGGGTCCCTGAGGCCAGTGTGCGCAGGGTGAGTGTCACCTTGAGCCCAGTTCCAGGCTGGGCTGGAAGTTGATGGTTTGTCTTTGTCAACCTGGGTGTCAGGCGCTGCACTAGTTTGTCAAACATTGGGCTGGAGGCATCCTCATGAAGTTCTGAACGCCCGAGGTGTCTTCGCTTCTGAGCTCCACCATCAGCTTGTCGTAAAGGACATACTGTGCTCTTCTGGTGAGCCATCTTTTGGGCCAGACTTTCTTTTGGGTGCCTCCTTTCTTCCCGTAGTACTGTTCACAGAGACTGTAGATGGTTTCGCAGTGTTGCAGAAGGATGTGTGGCTGCCAAAAGAATTTTGTCGCAATTTTTTTCCTTACCAAAAGTTGGGGGGGAACATTTTGGGGGGGAAAAATTGGGGGGATTTTGCTGTGGAAGAGGAAGAGTCAGATTGAAGGCTGCAAGAGGTCTGCACAGCTGGCTGCTGGGCTGAAAATAGATTGCAGACGAGTTGCTCGCCCTTTTTTATAGTGCAGTATAGGGTTCCCTTTTGCATCCTCTCGGCATCCTGTAGACATCCTTAATATCGAGATAGGGTCAACTCTGCGAACGTTTTTTTCCATCTTGAACACTTTGTTTCCGTTCATGCATCCATTAGGCATCCGTTCTGCTTCCGTTCTGCATCTGTTCCACTTCCTCCCTGCGTCTGGGCGGAGTGGGTTGCGCGGATGCACCGCGGATGCCTAGCGGATATAGCGGAAGCGTAATGGATGCTGCGGTCCAATGCGTAGCGGATGCAGAGACGACGATTGGATACATATTTGGGCAGCCCAAACACTTTTGGAGCGGATGAAACGTCCAATAAACGGATGCTGGGACAGATGAGAGGAAGCAAAGATAGGAGACATGAGTACTAGCGTTTTCCAACAGATGGCAAGGTTTTTTTGCCGTTTACATCCTCTTTGCATCCATCTGGTGCAGTGTGACATGGCCTTTAATGGTGTAACCAGAACAATCTGGAACTGAACACATTTTAAACCACAGAAATGGTGGTAGATTTTTAGAAGAAACCTCCATATACTACCACCTCTTTACAATACTAGGAAAACAGTAAACAACAGTTAGAGACTTCATATTTTTTCTAAGTTCTATTATATCACATACCTAAAATTGGACACCTAACATCAAAAAAATGTCATCAAAAAGCCAAACCAAAGAATTCTTTCTGCACCCAAACTTCAGAAAGCTCAATACTGCCCAAGGAGCTGTTGATCCAGTTCTACAGAATAATTATTGAGGTCTATCTCCTGCATCTCTATACCTGTCTGGTTTGGTTCTGCAGCCACAGCAGGACAGACAACAGACTTTAGAGGATAATTAAGACTGCAGAAAAAAACAATTACTGCCAAACTCCTTCAATTGAGGACTGTATTACTTGCACGAGTCAAAAAAAGGGCTGTGAAAATATTTACAGACCCTATGTCCCAGACATAAACTGTTTCAACTCCTTCCCTCAAAACAATGCTATGGAGCACTTGCACATCAGAACAATAGACACAAAGAACAGCTTTTTTTCCCCGAAAGCTACCTCTGCCTAAACAAATAATTTCTTCACACTGTTCAAACTATTTACAAAATCTGCATTACTATTTACTGTTACTCTTTCTCATCACTTCCTTATCACCCACTCACCCACTTGTTGGACTGATATTAGAGCTTCAGTCTTGATTTTATTTTTAAGCTATTCTCTTTGGACACTCCTAAATAAAGTCCACCTTTTTTGTCTTTTAATTTTAGCATTTCCCTGTATGTCTGCTTTTACAAGTGTTACACTAAACTGATAACTATAATATACTGATATATTCTATATATCTATATCTAATATCTTATATGAGATAGGAAGATAGGATAGGATAGGATAGGATAGGATAGGATTAGGATAGGATAGGATAGAATTCTTTATCGGCCAAGTGTGATTGGACACAAAGGAATTTTTCTTGCTGCAAATACACTCAGTATACATAAAAGAAAAGTTACACTTCATCCAAGAGTCAAAATCATAAGGTACAACACTTAATATAGTTCATAGGGTACAATAAGCCAATCAAATCATATTTAGGAAACCAATATAATCATTAAGAATACAAGTAGCAAAAATTACAGTCATAACAGTTCATATCCAATATGATTGATAGGATAGGATAAGTACCCATTGGCCTAGGAGTACATTGGCAGGTAGGTAGGGAAGAAGATGTTTTGCAGTATGGGATGAGGATAGCAGAAATGTTAATATGGTGACATTTTGAGGGACAGATGGCCAGAGATATGAGGCAGGGATCTGAGGCAGAGATATTCAAAGAATATGGTTCCAATTTTGGTTATTAGCCACATTCAAGCCCCATGGACTCAGTCTTTAGTCCTGGTCATCTAAGGCTGCTTGTGTTCAATATCAGGGCAGTCTTTGCCTCATTATCTATGCCATGGATAGCTAACATGGTGTATATTATTGAAAATTGGTTGCATGAGAAGGGAATAGGTAGTATCTAGTGGTGGCAGTATGAGCTCCTCTTTGTTAAATAGGGATCTAGGAATCAGATAGGACTTCTGTTCTACTTCCTTGCTATTTAGCAACATCTCTGCATGAGAACTTGACTCCAGAAAATCTGAATTGTCTGTTTTCTTTAGAACAGAATAGAAGATAACTTGTGTGTTCAATTGAAGCGTGCCTTTTCAGATGTTTAATTTGTTTTCTGGAACACTTCAGCTGAATTTAGGCTGGTACTAACCTCTAGCCTTCTCCCTAAAAAACTTATGGGGTTACTTTTAGCGTAAAATGGAAGTGATTCTTGGTGCAATCATTATTTGGAGGTCTTTATTCTTGACTACCACTTTTTTTCCTTTTATTGTATGGTATATTTTTTTAGTTATTTATATACTGTTGTTTTATTTTAAAATTCTATTCACTGGCCAGAGTCGCTTTCATAACGGCGCAGCCATATACATTTAAACAAATAAATCTGCTCTGACAGCTTGGCAGACTAGCCCCACCTCCACCCCACATTCCTTCCAAGAAAAGGTGTCATGTTAGCAAAAACATAATGTGATTGCACACAAGAAATATTGGTGTTAGTCAAGGGCAGTTTGACCCTTCAATGTTATTTACAGTGTTGTGCTAGTTCAGTGAAATAGAGCCATTCAAGCATACACATCCTTTATTTAAACCCATTTCCCCTCACTGTCATAAATTATCAGTGAAATCTTATACCCAAACATTGGACTGGTGAGCATGTTCAATAGGTTTTGGGGGTGCTCTGTTTCTTGCCTGATGTAATCCCATTGCTTTGAGCCTTCTCTTGCACAGGGAAATCATTTTGCCAATGAACAAGGAAATTACAGGCACTTCCTTGAATCATTATGAAAAGCCCAAGGCTTTGCTGTTGTTATTGCTTTGCAGACATATGATCAAAGTACAGGTAAATCAGCTTAAGCTTTACAAGTACCCCCCCTCCCCCATTCTATTACAGATGGTAACAAATCTGTTCATAGAAAAACAACATTGTCTTTAGGGTGCATGTAATAACTTAGTGGTTTAAATTAGTTACTAAGGGGATTGTTTAGCTGAGGCCTGCACTGATGTTGGTAATGAGATGCCTGGTGTTTCTGAACAGTTGCCTGTAGAACTCTACATTACATGAAAATATCCAGTGAACAAAGTCTCCCAGTTCCAAGACCACACAAAGTTTCGCTGATATTACAATTGTATAGTGGAGATATTAAGTTGGCAAAGTAGTTCACCACTATCTTGATTTAAAAAAAACAGCAGATAGTTATTAGACATGGCTATCCTACCTGATGTGTATTTACAGCCTGTGATAGACTTCCTGTTTGTACTACTGATAACAAAGAAGCTAAATCATGCTTTCATTATGTAATAATTATATTAATTTTAATTATTAATGCAAGTATGGCACCAGGGAAATCTTAATAATGGTGTGTTTATAAATAATTTGTACCCTTGAAATAGGCTTAAAATTATTTGTTCTTAACAGTAGGTATATAAATATTTAAGAGCAACTAGTAATGTAGTTTCGAGACTGATGCGACTGTGCCATGTTTAGCACACAAAAGGTGGTTCTCAAAGTGTACACATGCAGATATCAACATAGATAAACACATCAATTGTTTTAACCATATTCTGATCAGCAATTATCAGTTGAGGACTTCTGTTCTAAGCAAATGTACTTTTGAAAAGAAAGCCCACTGAAAGAAATGAACCTTTTTTTACCAGGACATCATAGTCTGTTTTTAGTCAAAGTGATGAAACTTGCCTCATTATATCATAACACAAACTCATTTTGTACTTCTGTTGTGATATTGTGATGTGTACACAAGTAAATATGGACAGACTATTCATCACAAAATTGTGACATGTGTTTCTTCACTTCTAACCATTTTCCTCTACCCCTCCCCCCCATGCCTATGAATAAATGTAGATACTGTTAGCTGAATATTGAATAATTTACATACAATGCCATATTGATTGGAATCCCATTCTTATAGACAAACACTTTACAGAATTATATCTTTTCTTTAGCTTTAATAATTGTTGTAAACATAGCTATCAATGGTATAAATAAAATTCCTCAATCCTGACAAAACAAGCTTGCAAAAATGGAACAATTCTTACCTATAAAAATATTTTATTTATGCTGTTATTTATGCTGTTTGCAGTTTCCTTAGGTTTATCTTGACAGGCCAATAATTTATTAATTTGATGTTACGGGTTAAAATTTTGTATTTATATTCTTAAGAGTACTGATGCTGATTTGCCAAATATCTAGGGCAAATTTTATTTTAAAATCTGGCTTAACTGAAGACATACTTGTATTTGTAGCCTGAGGGTCACCTTTGCTGACAGTGTTTGTCAAAATGGTAATCTCGGGGAGAATTCTACAGCTACTATATTAATTCAAAGAAATGAAAGTGGCCACCTGCTGAAAGCACACCTGGAAACTTGCAGGCTTGTCCAGCTGTTGAATGTTGATTTATAATCAGCTAAGTTGACTGCAAAGCTGTTCTTACTTGCCTAAGAAAAATCTTCACTGAACTTAATGAGACTTAAGTTTTGGAAAACATATTTAACTGTGCATTATAACCAGTATCCCATCTCAGAAAATAATTCCTTTTAATAATCAGATTAATTTCTTCACAATGAAGAAATATGTATTATTAACAATTCATGATAAATTACTCCCTTCTCTCTTCCCCCATTTATATAATTACAATTTTTCCATGGTGTTAATCAAACTTCTTGTGTAACATTGTAAGTTAAAGTTTGCCTTATAAAATTATTCTTCATTAGAAAAAAATAGCATTTGTTTTCATTTATATGGCCATCCAGCTCATGATGTGTCTGGATGTCTTATAAACAAACAATTTTTAAAAATGCATATCAAAGTCATAGTTTTACCCAACTGACAAGGTGAAGTTGAGTTTTAAAGAGACGCTGAGGTATTTTGTTAATTGAAAGGTCTGATAATTGCATTGATTTCTATGCTTATTACATTCCTTTGATTCTATAGTTAAGCCCATGTCACAGTGAACCAACGGATGCAAAGAGGATGTAAAATGGACAAAACACCTTGCCATCCGTTTGAAAACGCGATGTACTCACTGCCTCCGTTTTGTTTCCTCTCTGACCATCCAGCATCCATTTATTGACGTTTCATCCGCTCCAAAAGTTTTGGGCTGCCAAAAACTTTTGCGCGGAAAATGT